>CM056554.1:0-240000 GCA_029721515.1 Synanceia verrucosa
TGGTGCACATTTGACCAGGTCTGACCCTTCCACAACAGCGCATTGATTTTCTCCTCTGAAAAGAATTCAGAGGTTCAGGAAAAACAGCTTTTCATTGGTTTGGAAGTGGGAAGCTTCAAAACTTTCTTGGTTGTAGGCCCAAGAACTTCTGGTGACCCAGACAGAAAAAAACAGGGATGCGGTCAGAAAGCATGTCACGATTCCTCGTTACCCGAGTCATCTTCATCGTAGCAGCAGTCACCGTCCTCGCCCTCCACATCATCATCGTCATAGTAATAGTCATAGAAGAGGTCAGAGCCTTCGTCGGGAGCTGGGGCGCGGGTGCGGACGCAATACTCAGCCAGTGTGGTGGGCACCTTCACGCCGTCGCGCTCTGCCTCCGCCTTGGTGGCCAATACCTGTTTCCTGAGGGGAAAGAATACATATGAGGATATGTAAACTGTCTCTTCATCTACTGACCACAATGAAGTTTGACTACTTACCTGATGATCTCTACATATTCGCGGTCCTTGCCCTTGCTATCTCTCCACTTGCGGTACATGACAGAGGCATCCACGTTGGCAGGAGAGAAGGTGTTTGGTTCATTCAGTAGCGAAATCACACTTAGCAAAATGGTCCTGGAAGGGAACGGTGAGTGACACATCACAGTATTAAACGCATGGACACAAAAAAAATGAATACAAATAATACAAATAATTTAATAACGTGTAATGTCATGAGAGGTCACCAGGGTACGCTTAACAAACTAAGGTCCAATATCCAACCTAAAATGTCCACTTTCCATTAAGGGTGGTTTCCTCCCACTCTCCCCTCGTGCTCCAGGTTTTTCTCCATGCTTTTGGGTCCAACTCTTTCCAGCCCCTTGCTCTTTGTCCTCTCCCCAGGGTTTTTTTTTCAGTCCTGCCTCAATCAGGTGACTTAAGCACCTACACCTATCCAAGGGGAGAGGCTTCCTGGGAGATGTAGGCCCAATCCCAAACCGTCCCCTCCACACTCTCCCTACACACTAGCCCTCCTTTTGCCAACCTCGCAGTGGCACTGCCATATTAAGGGCCATCCCAAACCACTCAGGGCGCACGGCGAGTGGACCATTGAGTCCTATAATAGCGAACCTGCATCTATGCACACTTACGACGGCTTTAGCAGGAAGTGCGACTGCAAAAAATGAAGGAGGAAACAACATAGAAATTTCAGTTCCACATGATGTGCAGTATGTCCCTCACAACTTTATCACACTGAAACAAATAAAACTAAAGGCGTAATTTGGAAAGATAAAAAAGACAAAACTAACAAATCTTACTCTGTGCTGACATTTGGGTTGATTTGGCAGCCCTGGCACATCAAACTGTGAGAACAACTGGCAGCAATATTCATCTGGCTTTGTTTGATTGGAAATGTCAAATTGTGCTGGAGTAGAAAGACTTAAAATGATTTGAGGTATAATGTTGCTCCTCCTGTACAAGAGGCGTCTTTCTGTTGCCATGGCAACGGTGGCTTCCCTTTTCCGGTGGCGTGACGAGGGCGTCCCATACCTGCTCATCTTATTTATACCCTTCTCCTTCATTTAAAGTGCCCTCCACAGCTGTGAGTGAGACACTCGCTGTGAAGGACTAGTGTGTAGGGCACGGTTTGGGATTGGGCCGTAGTGTGGGCCCTGGTGGCCATTTTGCAACGTGGCAGCTGCTCTTGGAGGGGAATGTAGCACCCCTCCACTACATGTCCCCTGGTGATGCCACAAAACCCAAATTATTTGATATTTGATGATCAAATATGGAACTGACATTGAGTGTCATTAACATATTTTTACGTCATTTAAAATCCAATGCTTGAGTGCCATTAACGTATTTATACGTCAAAGTGTTTCTGTCAGCGGGTCGCTGATTGATTTACAGAGTAATTTCGGGGCTTCTGGGATTTGTAGTCAGAGCATAAAGACACGGTATACACAGCAGGAAATGGACATTATCGAGATTAGAGCGCAAAACAGAATCTGGAAAAAAAGTGTTTTTTTTTTGGTGAGTGTCCTCTACTGTATCTCTGATAAAACAAGAATGGAACAAGGTAAAAACAAACATTTTTTTCATGATGAAATAGAGAGTCTCTTCTTTCATTTGAGCTATTCAGTGTTTTCAGAGTCATAGTACAAAATATTCTGTGGGTCTAGAAATATGAATCAAAATGGACAAAAACTGGCATTCAAAGAGTTAATGTACATGATAATGTATATGCACAAAGCCATAAGAATATTTTTTATTCAAGAGTCAATTAAAAATATAGAGTTTTAGTCGTTGACAAATATGTTAATATTATGTCATATATTAAATGTTAATATAATATTTGTCAACGACTAAAACAGGTATAAAATACATATATATTTATACCTGCTTACAACTACACCGCAGTGTGCTATAAACAATTAATAAACTCAAAGGGCATGGCCGTAGCCATGCTCCAAACTGTGACGTTTTCAGAACTGACGACTTGTCATTGTGATGAGCCTGTAACTACGTCTTACAAGGTCCAACCCAACTAATATTGCTTCAGGACACTCCTTACTCCTTGCCGATGCTGTTTTGTGTGCCAAGGTGGCGCTATGGAGTTTGTCATAAATAAGGGACACTGGACAAACAAATGAATCCGGGTGCATGCAATCACAGGTCAGCGATTGCAGGAGTCAATGGTGCAACACACTGCAATACTATTGTTGAGAATTTCTCGATTTCATTTCAATTTACAATTCTTATTTTATCTTTGACATATTTTATTAATTCTTTACCTCGTGTGCTGATGTCTGTCACTTTGTATTTTTTATTCTATGTTGGGCCAAAGACAGTGCTGTAAACTGGAGTCAGATTCCTCACACGTGAAAACATATCTGCCAACTTTACCACTGTTGTACCAGTTCATATTTACAAGGAACTAGCTCAAAGTTCAGTTCACACTGAAAATGAATCACTTTTCAAAAGAATTACACACACTCATATATATATATATATATATATATATATATATATATATATATATATATATATATATATATTTTCGCTCACCCATCCAAACAATCAGAAGAGTTAGGATTCCAATCACTTCCATGGCCACAGGTGTTTAGAATCAAGCACCTAGGCATGCAGACTGCAAACATTTGTGAAAGAATGGGTCGCTCTCAGGAGCTCAGTGAATTCCAGCGTGGAACTGTGATAGGATGCCACCTGTGCAACAAATCCAGGCATGAAATTTCCTCGCTCCTAAATATTCCACAGTCAACTGTCAGCTGTATTATAAGAACGTGGAAGTGTTTGGGAACGACAGCAACTCAGCCACGAAGTGGTAGACCACATAAACTGATGGAGCGGGGTCAGTGGATGCTGAGGCACATAGTGTGAAGAGGTCACCAACTTTCTGCAGAGTCAATCACTGCAGACCTCCAAACTTCATGTGGCCTTCAGATTAGCTCAAGAACAGTGTGCGCAGAGAGCTTCATGGAATGGGTTTCCATGGCCGAGCAGCTGCATCCAAGCCATACATCACCAAGTGCAATGCAAAGTGTCGGATGCAGTGGTGTAAAGCACGCCGCCACTGGACTCTAGAGCAGTTTAGATGCATTCTCTGGAGTGACGAATCACGCTTCTACATCTGGCAATCTGATGGACGAGTCTGGGTTTGGCGGTTGCCAGGAGAACGATACTTGTCGGACTGCATTGTGCCAAGTGTAAAGTTTGGTGGAGGGGGGATTATGGTGTGGGGTTGTTTTTCCAGGAGCTGGGCTTGGCCCCTGAGTTCCAGTGAAAGGAACTCTGAATGCTTCAGCATATCAAGACATTTTGGACAATTCCATGCTCCCAACTTTGTGGGAACAGTTTGGAGCTGGCCCCTTCCTCTTCCAACATGACTGAGTGACAGTTCACTCCATCAGAGAAAAATCAGAGTTGTAGAAATAACTGGAAACTAGAGAGTCATTATGTTCTTTACAAATGTATGTAAACTTTTGACCACGATTGTATATACATACGTTAGGAGTGGGCGATATATATTGTTTGCAATAATATTGTCAATGTTGTTTTGACGAGGTGGAAATTTCCATTATTGAGTATTTAAATTACTTTGCCAAAAATACTGAAACGCACAGGGAAACTCCTCACGTCCACTTATTACTCTGTACAGCATCGCTCTCTGCAGCATGGCAGGATTCAGTCACACGACTAGTGGGGCTACATGATCACATGACATGATCACGTGTTGATCCTTGCAACAGTTTAGCAGCACATTGTGATGGCAGAGAGAAAATGCAGGCACTTCCAGTCCCTGAAGCTACCGGTACTCCAGATGATTTAGTGATGACTCGCGCCTCCAGCGGTAAAAAGCTGTCAGCGGAAAGATTTTTTTTTTTTTTTTTTTTTTAAAGCTCAGAGCGCTTCAAGTTGAAATCTGGTAAACTTTTAACACTGCTGGGCACTCGGAAAATGAGTTTTTGAGCACTCTCAGTGCCAAAAATGCATTTGGTGGACACAAGCCTAACTCAGACAATTCCAATCACATTTTAAAGGATATCAACTGATTATCATTTTTGCCAAAATTCCCCAAAATATCGGGATATTATTTTTTGCCCATATCACCCACCCTTAACATACATATATACACACACGTAAACATATACTGTACATACACACATACATACTGTATATACATATATACACACATATACATGCATTTGTATTTCAACCATATTTAAAATCTTTAATTCTGTGTAAGAGAGTAAAAGTGGGCTCAGTAAAGGTGCAGCATTTATTTTTAGCACCGACGGACAATTTCCTGTTGTCACTGGCCTTAATAAATTTTTGTGTAATAAATGATTTGGTAGTAATTATGCTCTGACACAAATCCACCATAAATGACTGCTGTCTGAAGGAAAGTGTTGAAATTAACAATTAATTTATTAAATAACTAATAAATTAATAAATTATTTGGTAGTAATTATGCTCTGACACAAATCCATCATAAATGACTGCTGTCTGAAGGAAACAGTTGAAATATTTTGCTTTTTGCATTGAGTAGTGATGAGATCTATGAAGGGGGGGGGGGTGTGCTAACCGGACATTCTGGGTGGGATTCCACCTCTCTGATGGTAGCTCTCCACTCTGCGGGTCGTCCACTGGAGGGTGCAGTATAGAAATACACACATCCCCATTCTTTAAAAAAAAAACAAACAAACAAAAAAAACAGAAGAAATCATCATCATCATCATCATGAGATGACATGATATCACAGCTGAAAGATGTTAAAGTAAAAACACTTGATGAGGGTTTGAGAAGGCTTCACATTTAATTTCACAAACTAGAATCATAGTCGGATATGTCACCTCGTAGATGTTGGGGTGCCACATCTTGGTGAGGAACCGGAAGGCAGGAGGGGAGTATGGGTAGTCCATTGGGAACTTGATACGAGCCTGGGAACACACAACAGGTCATTTTACATTTTAATTGTTGTCATATGGAGGAACCATGTGTGTTTTTCATTGTTGTTACTCTGAACACATGGCATCTATTGCACGTCTGTCCATCCTGAAGATGGATCCCTCCTCTGTCTCTCTTCCTAAGGTTTCTACTATTTATTTTTCCCTGGTAAAAGTGTTTTTGTGGGAGTTTTTCCTCAATCAATGTGAGGGTCCTTTGTAAAGGACAGAGGGAGTCATATCCTGTATGGACTGTAAACCCCCCGAGGCAAATTTATAACACTGGGCTATACAAATAAAATGACTTGACATGTGGCTCTGCACTGTATTACTACAACCAGTGGTGGAAGAAGTATTTTTTTTGTATTTAAAGACACTACATACTGCTCATTTTCAGGTTCATGCTTGTATTTTTGTGTTCCTACAAGAAAATACAAAACTACTTTCCCAATGACATCTGCCTGAAAAATAAGTCACAAATTATTAAATGATATTAATAACATTCAATAACAATAACAACTTTCTTCCATTTATATAAGCTGGAACTAATTAGCTTGTTTCAAACAGATTCTGAATGCAGGATGTGTGTATTTCTCTGTGGCTTGAGACTTTCAATAATGTTACAGTATTTATTAAGTAAATGCCTTGAAGTCAATATTTTAAAGACACAAGTATGAACGTCAGAATGGCACCTGTCACAGTTGTATAAGCACTAAATAGAACATTGGTCTGTGACTTTGAACATACTAGTATTTGTTTGCAGCCAATTTTGATACTTCATATTACTACTGGATAGATTAGCAGTATTACAATACCTCATCATATTTAATGTAACCATTTAAAAAGTGACACAAGGTTATTCTATAATATGACATTATCATATAATATACACTACTTACATCTAAGATGAAGTGAAATGGCACTATATACAATCCCTGAGTAAATGTACTTTATATAACATGGCTACAATACACCGAGTCATATTTTACTGACTGTAGTCAGTATACTTTGATTTCGAACGGTGTTGTCATGCAGGTAGTGTGGTAAACTATTATTCTCAATGAGATTTTATTTTTGTAAGAAACTTGAGATTGAATTTGTGATCTAGTTTATTATTTCAATAATCCATACTGCGTCTGTATTTTTATGTTATATGACCTGATGTGCTAGGGCAATAAAGTTGTATTCTTACCTTAAAATACCCCCCTTCATAATGAGTGTTAGGGGGTCCGAAAATGGCCACTTCCCAGTTGTACATGTCAGCCTCGTCCACCAGCGTAATCTTGAATCCCTCGACAGGCTCCTCCTGGAGGCTCTTCATCTCCAGCATGAGTGCTTTCTGTGAACTGGCTACATGAGAGTGGTCGTGCTGCGCCATACTGAACTAGGTAGCTTTCAAGCTAATCTTCAGTCGACAGCTGACGGGTTTGTTTACACGAACAAGGCCGAGTTAGCCCAACTAGCCAAACAACCTAATGACAGTGACAAAAAAAAAAAAACACTTGTCTGTTTTCGGTGTTCGGGGACAATGAAAAAGGCCAGACCAGCCGGGCTGAGCACAAATCAAACAAAGGTTGCGATAGGTTGTCTCCGAACCAGATGAATTATTTACCAATGTCAGTACTATGAAACTGGTGACCTGACCAAACCATTGTGACCGTCCAGCGCCTCCAGCTTTAGCTGATCTACCTGGCAGGACAGCCACGGATATAAGCCGTAAATCTACTGGTAGCTGCTAGCTAATGTAAACTAGCCCTACCTTACGGACCAGCTGAAGACAACTATACTGTGGAGCGAATAGTTTCAAACTCCCTAAAAGAGCCCAATTGGAATATAAAACACAGCTACTGGGCTCAAATGTTCGCGAACAATAATTCTAACGGCAGCAGTCACAAATGTAGTTGATATCGCCCTAAAAAAGATAAAATGGGTAAAGAAGACCGTTGCTGAACAGAGTCTCCTCTCCCCTCAACACAGCCAATAGCGCCCTGTGTTGTCTGGGATTTGTAGTACCCACTCCGCCTCGAAACATGATTTTAAACCACAATGGCACAAAAAAAGATGACGCATTCAAATACTTTTTTTTTGTATGACGAAGGGAATTGGCTGAGTCGTGGCTTTTTTCAATAATCATATTAAGAGTCGGCTAAGTCAACAACATTTGTCAGCTGCCTGACGTCACGAAAACACGAATATTGTGTTTCCAAAAAGCAGCTTTGACCTAATTTTACTCTCACGCTATTCGGACAGAATATTATCATCCACCGATGATAAATTGATTTAGGGTGTTCAGTATCTTATTAAATCTATAATTAAACAAGTAGTATGTATATATATATACATTATAGGTTCCGAAACCAATAGGTGACGTCTATAATATGCGCCATTTTCTATAAAGACCCTTTTAAAGTGGCTTCCAGCTGCCTGCAGAATTCATTTTGAAACCAGAATTACCACGTTGTTTTGATGAGGGTGTGTGTTGGAGTGCGATATTGAAAGTGAGTTGATTTATATAATTAAAGGTTTTGTTAATACACATGTGTATTTTTACTGCAAGGCTCTTTGTTACCTCTAATTTACGCGACAGAGTACACGTCGGACCCCGCATTGACAGTAAGTTAGTGATGGGTTCGAAATCCCGACGACGGTCACGCTCCAAGTCTAAAAGTCGGAGCCGCGATCGGCGAAACAGGTTCAGGGTGAGCAGGTCTCGGTCTCCGGAAAGGAGAGGCCGCAGTCGTTCTTTAGATGCGAAAAGACGTGGACGCTTGAGCAGCAGGGATTCCAGCGATGGCTCTACCGACCGAGGGCGGCCTCAACACAGGGACCGTCCAGGTTCCAGGAGCGGCTCGGAGAGCGACAAGAGGCGAGGGCTACACCGTCCCAGGAGCCAGTCGAGGGGTCGATCATCAAGGTAAGTGTCTTTGCTATGTGGGCTAGCTGCTTGGTATGAGCGTTTAATGCCTTTTACTGCTCTATTAGGCCTGTTACAATAGATGGATAATTGATAATGGTGGTTGGCCCCCCTATATACGCATGTTCAAGATTTTGAATGTTTATTATTATCTGGTACAGACCTTTTCATTGATATTCTGTTGCTAGGGCAACAACTTTGGTCCAGGTTTACTTCCTGTCAGCTACTGCATTAACACACAACTCACAACTCATTAAGAACTCATTATTCTCCAGTACACAGTTACACATTTAGGAGCAAAAACATGCTAAATCACTTTTCTTATCTCAGCTCTGATTCAAGTGATCCCAAAGTGAGGAGGGGGAGAAAGGAAATGGAGAACAGGAGAGGAACATCTCCTGAGAGGAGGAGGGAAAGGTCTCAGTCCAGCTCCGACTCCCATGACGGGAGCAGCGACAGAGAAAGGAGAAGACGGAGAAGTCCTGACAGAGACAGACAGAGGAGGGAGCGAGACAGAGAAAGAAATAGAGATAGAGAGAGGTGGGGGAGCAACAGCAGGGACAAGGATAGAAAAGGAGAACGAGACAAAAGCCCAGAGCGCAGGAAGAGGAGTGAAGACAGTGAGAAAAGAAGGAGTGAGAGAAGCCGAGAGAGGGCTACCAGAGGCAGAGAGAGACAGCGCTCCAGTTCACCGGAGTTGTCTGATAGCTCAGGGTCTGAACATGGAGGCCGAGTAATCAAAGAAAAGGAGGATAAGAAAAAACAGAGGGAGATGATGAAAGCGCTGGAGACACCAGAGGAAAAGAGGGCCAGGCGGCTGGCAAAGAAGGAGGCAAAAGAGAAGAAAAGGAGGGAAAAGATGGGCTGGAGTGAGGAGTACATGGGATACACCAATGCAGACAATCCCTTTGGAGACAACAACTTATTGGGCACATTTAAATGGCAGAAGGTAAGTTGGAGAGCAGTTTGACAGCATTTGAGCAGCTGTATTCAAAACTTTGGAAAGAATCCTGTTTTTTTTGTGTATTTTTCCAGGCATTAGATAAGAAAGGTATCGGCCATTTGGGAGAGAAAGAGCTTAAAGACAGAAACAAATGTATTCAGGAGGAGAATCGCAGAGAGCTGCAGAAGGTATGAGCGGTGGGATTTTTTTTTTTTTTTTTTTGCAGCAATGTAATGTTGCAGAGTTACGCGTAACCTTTCTTTAATTGACCTAAATTTGCGTACAAAGGTAAAACAGCTACGTCTGGAGAGAGAGAGAGAAAAGGCCATGAGAGAGACGGAGCTGGAGATGCTGCAGAGAGAGAAGGAGGCAGAACATTTTAAGACCTGGGCTGAACAGGAAGACAACTTCCATCTGCATCAGGCTAAACTAAGGTCAGTGTGTGCATCAGCAGTCACTATGTCACCTTTCACTGTAACAGTTGCACAGTTCCAGATAAGTTCCTACAGCTCTTCCTTAATACATACATTACATGGATTTTCTTACAATATGTCCAGGTCTAAGATCAGAATCCGTGATGGTCGTGCCAAACCTATTGACCTTTTGGCGAAGTACATCAGTGCAGAAGATGACGATCTTGCCGTGGAGATGCATGAGCCGTATACCTTTCTCAATGGGCTAACGGTCACCGACATGGACGACCTGCTGGAGGACATTAAGGTCTGTGGATCTGTGTCCATTCAGGTTTCTTGTAATATCTGTCACTTGCACAGGATCTTTCTTATAGGGAAGATGTAGTAACAAGAACAAGTGCACCTTTCAGATGGAAATATCCAGTAAATATTAACCCAAGTCATGTTAAATTGAACAAACAAACTCAAGATTGTTACCTGCTGTAATCACATTACTGTGAGATGAGATCTCACTGTCTGAAGTTAATGTGCAAGTTAGCCATTATATGCAGAATAAAGCATTACTTATGTCTTATTAAGAAGTAGAAAAAAATGAGTCAATCCCACTGATAGTGTTCTTTCATCAGAAAGTCAGATCAACCTTTTTTTTTTTTTTTTGAAATGCCACTAAGGGGCACCAAATCCCAAAATAATAAAACACATTCTAGTTATTATGCCCTGGCAAATTTTGGTTAATTGAACACTCAAAGAAGAATATTAGTCTTGAACGATCACACTGCCCAATGCGATGAACTGAATGTTTTATCTCATGCAGACTGACCCCTAAACATAACAAGGGTCTGTTAACTGTGGATTCAGGTCTTTGTATTCTATAAAATAGCTCCATCTTTATGGTTCATTGAGTGTTGCTGCGCTGGCAGGTGTACATGGAATTGGAGCAAGGAAAGAATGTGGACTTTTGGCGAGACATGACGACCATCACAGAGGATGAGATCAGCAAACTGAGAAAACTGGAGGCATCTGGGAAAGGACCAGGTATGTCATTTTCTCCTTTTTGTTTTTATAAAGTTCAAGTTTTATCTGCACCAGTGTTCATCTGACTGAACTTAACGCTGTCTGTGAACTGAAGTTATCACCATGTTCAACCATATTTTTCTCCTTTATCTTCAATGTAATCTTCTTAATGCTCAGGTGATCGTCGTGAGGGCATCAACACAGCTGTGAGCATCGATGTCCAAACCGTGTTCAAAGGAAAGACATACAGCCAACTGCAGGCACTGCACCTGAACATTGAGACAAAGATTCGGGCTGGAGGATCCAATCTTGATATTGGTTACTGGGAGAGTCTGCTGCAGCAAGTCAGGGTCTACATGGCCAGAGCCAGGTACCACTGTGGCAGACCTCATTGTGTTGTAATCATTTGAGTTACAAGTTGTGTGGATGGCTAATCTGGATAGGAAAGGTTTGTGTAAAACTCTAATGGTGTGTCCCAGGTTGAGAGAGCGACATCAGGATGTGCTGCGTCAGAAGCTGTTCAAGCTGAAACAGGAACAGGGAGTGGAAAGTGAACCATTGTTCCCCATCATCAAGGAAGAGTTGCAGAGTGAGGATGACGAGTAAGTCACCCCAAAAAACACAATGCACATCCTGAACGGTGGGGCCATGAAGGCTTAGTCAGTTACTGTCTATACAGACAAGTGACACGCTGTGCTAATTCTCACCTGTTTCAAAAAGGGAGATGACAACAGAGGACCCTGGCCAGTCTTCATCTTCCTCACCAAGATTTAAAAACAGACTAACAGAGGAGGATGAGGAGGAGGCAGGTCCATCAAGGTCAGGAGACCAAGATGAGGACGGAGGAGAACAGGGCGACAAGAAGAGCGAAGAGAAGGAGGGTGAGGCGGTGGAGGCTGTGCTGACGGAGGAGGATTTGATCCAGCAGAGCCAGGCGGAGTACGACTCTGGTCGCTACAGTCCCACACTGCTCACTTCGTCCGAGCTGCCGCTGGACACGCACACTATCACACCAGAGGAGGACACGCACAGGCTGCAATTAGCCCGCAGGCAGCTGCAAGTCACCGGTATGAGATCATTAACGCATGAAAAGCTTCCAAATCAGTCACAAATAGAATGAGTGGCTGCAGGAAATAAATCATCAAACCATTTAGGAGGGGAAGATTATGGAAAAATTATGAAAAATAGATTATGGAGGAGATGTGATATATTTACATATTGTTACTCACCCAAGACCCAACTCACTGTTGCTTCTATGACTTCTCTATCAGGTGATGCCAGCGAGAGCGCCGAGGATGCCTTCGTACGTCGCGCCAAAGAGGGCATGGGCAACGATGAGGCACAGTTCAGCGTGGAGTTTCCTGTCACAGGGAAAATGTACCTCTGGGCAGACAAATACCGTCCGAGGAAACCCCGCTTCTTCAACAGGGTGCACACGGGCTTCGAGTGGAACAAATACAACCAGACACATTACGACTTCGACAACCCTCCACCCAAAATTGTCCAGGGCTACAAGTTCAACATCTTCTACCCTGACCTGATCGACAAGCGCTCCACCCCGCAATACTTCCTCGAGCCCAGTCCAGACAACAAGGACTTTGGGATCTTACGGTTCCACGCTGGCCCTCCATACGAGGACATTGCTTTCAAGATCGTAAACAGGGAGTGGGAGTACTCACACCGACACGGCTTCCGCTGTCAGTTCGCCAATGGTATCTTCCAGCTGTGGTTTCACTTCAAGAGGTACCGCTACAGGAGATAGAGGCCAGGATGGATCAAGACCCCAGTTGCTGGATTTTAACCACAGATGCTGTATTATATACTGTACTGTTATCTGGAAAAAGTATTTTGTAATGTAGTCTGAATATTATACATTAAAGAGATTTTTTCCCCCATTTTCAGTCTTTGCAAGTTGCCACTGGTCGATGCTTTTCTGTTGTGAACACTGAATCAAAACATTTAAAACATGATTTTTACAGGAGTTACACATACAGGAAACAGGATCTGAATGCACAGAAGAAAAGGTGATTAATAACTGCAGGTACCTTCCATGCATTCACGTTTTTGGCATGTCAAGTCTCGCACTTAACCTGCTGGCCATATTCACTGGAACAACATAAAACACAGCTATTAACAGGTAGACAAGGTTTAATACAATAAAACTACACCTTGGCAGCTGGGGGTTGGAAACCAAATGGCTCAATTTCAGTTCATGTACATTCCCTGTGAAATTCATACCAGTCAAGACATCAAATCTATAATGGGCTTTACAACAGTTAGTAGGAAGCTAGACCTTAAATGTACATAAAATTCAAGTGTCTCTCACATGAAATCCTATTACAGAATTGTTTGGTTTGTCTCTCAGTAAAAATCAGCTTCAGTCAAACATTACAGCTGAACTTGATGGTATTACCCATCATTTCTCTCTTTTAACTCATACGGCACTGTACAGGAAACTATAGTAATGCGTTTTCATTTTCAGACTTGTGACTCGTCATCAATATACTGCAGAGATGGAAGAGAAACTTGTGGGCCGTCATCTCCCTCTTCAGCTGCCCTGAATGCCGCCTCCCCTCCTGCATGGTTGTTATCGCGCCCGTTGTTTGTTCCTGACACCAGAGGCTTGTCCTCTGTTGGTGAAGGCCTCACTGCATCCTGGGATTGCTCTCTCTTCTTTCTGCAGTTCCAGGGCAGCGGTAGGTGGCCTTTATAAAAGTTCCAAGCTAAAAGAGCAATAAGAGAAACTGCAAGGAGCCCAACGACGACCTGCAGTCCAGCCACAGAGGGGCCAGCCGTCCGAGCCTGGGGAAGGATCCCTTCCCCATCGCCAGATGCTGCTAGATCCATCCTAACCTGGTACTCAGCCACAGTGGTTGTGTACTTGTCTGCTTTGGAGAGCTCCACTGACAGGCAGCGGTACTGACCAGCATCAGAGTCTGAGGCGTTGAGTATAAGCAGCCCATCTCGTAGGAACTGAAGGCGAGTTGAGGGGGTCAGAGGGCTGCCGTCTCGCTCCCAGCTGGTTTTTGCCAGGTTGGAAAGGGAAGAGCAGCGCAGCTTCACGTTTCCCCCGGGCCAAATGGACTGAGTGACGGGCTTCACAGGAGCTGAAAACAAAACAGAGACCCTTCATATAATATGCATTTTCAGAACAACATCTTAAATTCCTCAGTGAGGGTTCTTATTAGTTCAAGGAGTAGAAAGTGATGCAAACCCTGCCAGATTCAGTTTTTATTCAGAATCACACATGAAATGTGCTGACTCACCAGCAGCTGGACACAGAGAGGCGTCTCCGTCTTTCACGCTTTGGATTAGTTTGCTAAAGCAGAAAAAAATGACAATTTCCAAAAAGTTAAACTAGAACAGATATCAACAACGCTTGCTCTGCATGCTGGAACAGCTGCCTACCTTTGTAAATTAGAAAGGACCACACATTTCCCAACAGTGGTGTCCCAGCCACAGTACGGATCTCTGGATAGAACACAGTCCATACAGGATAAAGACCTCCAACAGGTGGCCAGTGGTATCTGTGCTGCTCCACTGTCTGAGCCTACATAGAGCTGACCCTGTGCACAGTTGATCCACACACACAAACATAGGGCAATGACACTGATGTAGGTGTTTCACCATACTTGAACACACACTTTGTGACTGTAAAGTTATCGGCCAATAAATTAGTTTTAAATTACCGTTACATCAGAGAATTTCATAATCTTGATTGGCTCTGGGAGCTGGAAGAGCTGCACTTCGTCTATGATGAACATGTCTCCATTGTAGTTCACTGCTTTCAGCATTGTGCCTTCCTCTTTACATATAAAAGCACAGAAACAAGTTGTATTTACATACTGACACTTGTGGCCTGATGCTGTCAAGCTATCAGGAAAAGCTAAAGTCTGCACACACCTGTGCCTATGAACATCACGTGGTACTTCTGTCCATCTGCTGCCTGCACTTGGTTCACTATTATACGTGTGAATGCAGCTCCCCTTCGCAACAGAAGTGGCTTCCCTCCTATCGGCTGGATAGCTTGGTCCATGAGGGGCTTATCTTTGATAAATTGAAGAGTTCGGTCTGGGAGGTCCAGAGTCTGATTTATACCCGCTTTACGAGCCTCATTGTCTATACACTAGCGAGGGAAGAGGGGCAGGAAAGAGAAAAGGTGCGAACAATGGAGTCAGAGCACTAAAAGAATCAGTTTCTTGCTGGGACACTCGTAAGAAAAAAGTCTTGAGTTTTGCCTTTGTTTCTAACACACACACAAAAATGTTGTATAGTGGGCAGACTCACAGCTCCTGGCCGAGGGACGGGGACATCTCCGCTGTACATCACCCACTTAACAAAAGAGGTTTCTACGGGGACTGGAGTCTTGTACTTCCCCTCAGAAAACACTCTGCTGATGTCAGACACGCGGTACGCACACACCGCAGACATGTCTGATGTGTCCCTGAAATACAGAAAACAGTGAAGCCAAAAAACATTAAAGAGAAAGAGACCGTGCTCCCTCAAACACAAACACATTTGTTATCCGAACGCACGACTGTGGTGTGAAGATGGCGTAGAAGAAACAGTTCTCCCAGTTGGGGAGTTGCGGGTCACAAGAGCGGTACGTGTCCTGGATAATGTACGGCAGCCTAGACTCTAACACTGGACAGTCCATTCTAGCCTTCAGGAAGGATGTCCACTTCTTCTGCAAGGTCCTCTGACCCCCAAGATCCCCCTGTGAGTACAGAAAAAACAGTCCCACTGACAGGATGAACAATAAAGCAGTGGAAAAGGGAGGGGTGAGCACAACTGAGGACATACTGTTTGAATGAACATATAAGCTGTTTTTCACCTTGCAGACACGAGCCACGCGGGAAACCACCAGTTTGCTGAAGCAGTCACACTCCACAGCCGACTCGCTGAAGAACAGGTAAACCTTGTCGTCATCTCCCACCTCACTTCGATCACTCTCTGGCATCTGACTCATGGAGACAAAGTTGGGCTCTGGTAAAGAAAGAAGGAAAAACATCAACTTTGACTGAGCTACTTGGTGAATCATGCAGGTGAGACAGTTCATGTCAGCTCCACAGGACATTCTACCACATCTTACCATGAAGCCAGGAGCTCTTGAACTCTGTGCGTATGGAGACAGGAGAGCTGCGCATCAGGACAGGTTCAGAGCCCAAGAAGTTCATGGAAGTGGCTGAGTACAGTTGGTTTTCTGGCAAGAGATGCAAATGTTAAAATTTTGCTATAGTAACCATTCTTCCTCTATTTCTTATCTGTTACATAGTTACTACTCACCAACCATGATGGACGCATAACTCTGGAAAGGATCAAACGGACACTTCCCTTTTCCATCCTCTCCTTTCTTCTCAAGAGTCAGCTTTCCATCACCGTAGGACTGTGCAGACAAACAGGCCATAACTCACAAATTTTTGAAATCCTATGATATACTATGATTGTGATGTTGTGATGCTGATTTAGAAAGCACTGTGGCTCTGAATTTGTCCCACCATGTAATCACACTCAGGATCAAAAGCATTGGTTCCACACACATATATCCTGTTATCCTCCATCTGATGCAGAATCCTGATGTAGTTCTTGCACTCCGTCTGTAAATGCATTTCAAAAAGGCATGACTACATCTACTCAATATATAATACATTACAGTTTTTCTCAGTCGCTTTGATGCTTTTCTCACATCACTCTTTACATTTGCACAACAGTTAATGCATTAGTACAAACTGCAAAACCTAGTGGATAACCTGCAAAAGTGTGTCATTTGCTCAAAATGGACAGTTCATTCCTCAAAAGCAAGTTTTCCTGTCAATGAAAGTGTCATCAAGATGAAAAGTCCTGACATCAGTGTTTATGAACTAGATAGTCCAATGGCTTTGTCATGTTTCCATTGTGACAGTTTGCTTTGTCAGTGTTTCCCAATGCAAAAAAGTCAGACTGCGGTGACACTATCTGAAAATGCTCAAGAAAGCACTACTGACTATTTACACAGACAAAACTACAGTTAAGTCGATCCATCTATAACTGTAGCCCTGATTTCATCAGGAATCCTCCTGAACATGGCCTCCTCTTCATCTTCCCCTTCTTCCCCACATCCTCACCCCTCTTCCACGAGGCTAATTTTTCACACAGTCCTTATCCTCATCAGTGAAAGCTGAGGTTCATCTGAGAGAAATTGTTCAATTTAGGAGATAAAAAGTAAATATTTGTTGATAGATTTTGACAAATAGTTCAACATTTTTGTATGTAATGACTCAAGCAATGACATGAGGACTATCAGTTTTATAGGGAATGTTAATTCTGACTGACATGACAGAAGCAAATGATAATATTATAAAACACCAGGGAGTTGCATGACAGCAACTGATACATGTCCAAAGCATTGAAATTTGTTGGAAGAAATGAGAAACTGCTACTATGATGAGCACAAATGACTAAATGTTGTGGAGGTTGAACTCACTGTTGTGCAAATGTAAAGAATGATGTAAGAAATGCACCAAAGCCACTGAGAAAAACTGTAACAGCAAAAGGTAATACAGACACACCTCAGGATCTCTTCCTTTGTTTTTACACTCATCTTCTTGCTGTTGTGTCACTTCCCATTTAACCTAAAAGAGTGAAAAAATAATATGAACAAGTTTCAAGTCTTTTAATTGACAGCTGACAGTGGAAAGAGACATGGAACAAAGGTGCCGGCTGGAACTGAACCAGCCATCCACCTTTACCATTAAGTGTCAAGTCCAGCTGCTGTTGGACTTGACACTTAATGGTAAAGGTGCATGGCTAAGTTCTGCAGTTTAACAAACACATCGGAGAACTGCGCTGATAATGTAAAAACATGAAAGGCTCTAGCTAGGGTCAGTGCTCATTGTGGACGACTGTAGGAAAATAGCAGAGCGACATGGCATCCTCTGTGAAGAGGACCTGCTCTCTATGGAGATATAGACTCATTCTCAGCAAACTAATCACTACGATTCTTTCATGCAGTGAAAACATAGTTATGAATATTATATTCCACTTCTGATAATAGATCCCCCCAAATCCTACACACTGAAATAGAAGCAGTAACATCACCATGTGAAAAACTGTTCCAAATGAAACTGAAGTGGAGAAGTAAAAGCTGAAATCAGCAAAGAATTTCCAGTCAAGCTGCTGGTTTCAATATGTGATGAGTGAATTTGTCTTTAAACATAGTGTAAAGCTGTTTGTCTGCCAAGGCCTACAGGCAGCCTGGCACTGCACACAAGTATGTTCTTGAAGATTTCTTAGCCGTAAGGTGTGATAAGGAGTTCAGATTAATGCTAACAGGATTGGCCTTAACTGCGTTGTTAATATCTGCGTTCTTACTGCAGCAAGTTTCTTGGAGATGTCATTGAGGTCCAAAGCATACACAGCCTCCCTGGCACCCAGCAAGAGCAGGTTTAGGTCTTCTCTCAAGAGCATGGTGGAGTAGTTGAACACTCCATCCTCATTAAACAGGTGAGCATTGTCCTCTAAAGACACAACATGACAGACTGACTCAGCAACCAGGGATTAAAAATGTTTCCCATTATGACAGCTCAAGCTTACTCAAACCTAATGAACCTGATGACACTGTAAGCCAATGTTACCCAAGACAGATGGCAACACTCACTGTGGTAGGGCACAGATCTACGGGGGACACAGTCCACTGGTGAGTCTTGTTCCAGCGTCAAGGCCAGAGGCAGCAGCCAAAGGACACTGAGAGACAGCAGCCGATGCATGGCTCTTTTGTTCAAACGAAGAGGATTAAAGCTTTAATGTTTCCTTAAAAATCGATCATGCAGGGGCAAAGACAGCAAGCAGCATTTATGAAGTGATGAGGTCTGTGCTGACTGAAGGGCCCCTTTACTGGCCCCGCTCAACAGGCTGTCCATGGTGAGATGGATGGCACAGATGAAAGAAACAAAGCCGAGGAGGGCTGAAAAAGACGAGGTTGTATGGACATCAGAATCAATTCACCGGATATGAGACCTTGTAAGAAAAAAAAAAAACTTAAAATATGTATAGCAAAACACGCAACAACAAAAAAAACACAAGAAGAGCTGCATTTCAAGGGTGCTAAAACAAAAGTGAGGGAAACAAAGCAAAAGAGTAGAGGAAGAGCCAGAAAGGACAGAGTGAGCTAAAGTCAGCGCAGCAGTAATTCTGTCAGTGCCATAGTGATGTTAATGCAGGGCTGTGAAAGGCGTTCAGCAGGATGTCAACCTCAGCTCTCCTGCAGCAACACAAGCACACAATGAGAGATTCAGGGTGGAAACAGTTGGGGCTGCAAGAGCTGTTACACAAACACCAACAGGGAACATGTTGGGTAATTACAAGTTAACCCAGTTAAAGGGGAACAACGGCCATTTTAAAATTCTGTTCCCATAGACGATGAATGTAATTATTAAAATAATTTTCTAGACCCCAGATGAGAGGGATGTTCCGAATAAATTGATATATTTTCTGTTTCACAACTAATTACACTAATCAGTACTCACATCTTTTACCATTTTAACAATACCACAGTGTAAAAATACTCTGTTACAAGTAAGTATCAAAATTTTACTTAAGTACAAGGCTTCAGAAGCACACTGTACACATAACAGCAAGTTATTATTGTATGCAACAAGACAAATTAAATTAAAAATAAGACACTTCCTCTCCAAGGGATGCCATTAGGATAAAACAATGCATCATATTTACCATCTTATACCAGAGTAACAACAGCTATCAAAAAAAAAAGTACAACATTTCCCTCTGAGATGTAGAGAGGCAGATGTATAAAGTAGCCAATTGAAGCACAACACTTAAATGTACTTAGAAATGTTCCACCTCGGACTATAATATATTTGAGTATGAAAAATAAGAAATCAGTCTCCCTTTCATTATCTGTGGAACATACAAGTTTGAGACTGACTTGTTTTCTGCTTTAAAATAACATTGGTATAGTAATGTAAGGTGGTGTTCTCAAGTCAACCAACAGTAACAGCTGTTGTTACCACAACCTGCTGAGGTGGGTGTAGCTGCTGTTTTCAGGTGTGTTTGGCTGATGAGCTGCAGCTTGTCAGAGAATGCAGCCCTGATAAGATGTTTCACATATTTCACCTCAAGGCCCAAAGCCAGCTTCACTCACCGCCCATCTCTCTCACTCACACACACACACACACACACACACGCACGCACACACACACACACACACACATAGCACTTTGGCGTTTCTGGATTTCCGCACCAAATGTCACCCTAGCTACAACAAACCTGACCTGTTGTTAAAGCTTTAAAGTGTATAAACAGTAACAAAACTGTACAATACGGTAAGTTAAGTGTAGACATCAGTGGTTTTATTACTATAATGTAAAATAATTTGTTATTAGTTAGTTAGTTTTACTACAGTGAGTGCAGCTTCAGGCTCAAAAACTGACATAATGGCAGTAATAGCATTTTAGCTAACAGGCTAACCGTCAAACACTCCTATCAGTTAATAACTTACCTGACTGACACGCCCAAGACTGCGGGGGTTTCCATTAAAATAGTCCCAGCACCTGTTTAAAGGTACTTTTTAAACACTTAAACGCTTTAAACCTCTTCGTAAAACAAAGGGTTGGTAGTAAGAACGAACAGATAATATTAATAAACGGTTTAGACGGTCCCACACACACACACACACACACACACACGTTGTTGACGCTAAACTTTGATTGGCGCGAGCTTGTAACTTCCTCTGAGGCTAAAAACGTAGCGCAGCTGCAGCAGGTTCACTTATCTGATATCAGACCGCAGAAAAAGCGCTTCTCTAAACGGCCCAGCAGCCGGTCTGTCTCTGGAGGGTCCTCACATCCCGCAGTGAGCAGCTCCTGAATGGGTAGGAGGGTTAGTCAGCTCCTGAGTGGCTGCTGCTGCAGAGCAGGTGTTTTTTTTTAAACTGCACTTGACACGCTGATCTCAGGTCAGATAAAGTTTTCATTGTTCCCTTATGGTTTTATCTGTCGGTGGCGGGCACAGCTGATTCAAGATGAGGAAGGTGTTTAAGGTTTTTTTCTTTATACTACATATAGCAACATGTAGAGACAGAAGTGATGGACTAATATCACCTAGTGGTGTGTTGAGGGAGCTGGACAGGATTGTTCTGATATGATCATCATATGATAATGTTGCACATCAAAGAAATATATATGATAGTTGATATTTTCACTAACTATGTGGAATACTATGCATACTGTGTCCTTGGTGCAGTGAAGCCAAAGTGGGTCCTCATATGAAAAAAACAGGAAATAAGGAAAAATAGAAAGTGTGTGATACAGTATTAAATAAGGTAAAGTGAAGGAAAAGAGAAAATACATTAAACTCCATGTTAAACTGTACTTTTAAACTTGAACTTTTTCTATTCTTTCTCTGTGATAAACTTACACTATTGATTAATTTCACCATTACCTAATTTTGTCATTCCCCTGTTGTGACCAGGATCAATGACTGAGTCTTAAAAGATTGACCCTTAGGAAAAAACAAAAGCTGTCAATCAACAACGGCAAGATGTTATCCATGCAAAAACATTTAATGTCTTTGATATCTAACAAACACTAGCCTTTGATAGTGATTAAGTGGACACAACACATCATGTACAAACATACAAGGAACTGTTCATTATAAGAGCACACTTATGAGTCAGCTGGTCACATTTTGTCAACTCAGACAATTCAAATCTACTGGCCAATTGACATAATAAGTGTCAATGCAGAAATGCACACTGCTATTGTTTAAGCACCTTCCAACCTGTAATAAATTATAATTTTGTTATTAAAGGTATATGGCATAATACTGTGATAAAGCTTGTGTACCCACAGATTGCTGGTGAGGTTTCTGTCCTTTCAGTTGACAGCTGTTCCACTAGAGGGCTCTCTCACATATGAATACAGCAGATTGGTTTCCTTGAAGAGGAACAGGAATCATCTAGAGTCTCCAGACAGGTGTGAGCACCGGTGAGTTATAGCACCATACATTAGCACGAACACAGCAGCAGAGAATAAGGAAACACTTTAAACTAAGCACCCACAAGTACGGTCAAAGTTGAGTCATAAATGAGCCACAGCAGCATCACTGAGTCTAATTTAATTAATGGATGGATGGTTGCTAATCAATCACAAATGGCGCTCATGAGCAGCAGGCAGAGATTGAGCAGTTTTCAGTTTCTGGCCAGATCGACTGCATGAAATGGGAGTGAAGAGAATTTCTGAGGCGAAACCTGAGCATACCTGGCTTATTTTACGTTCGATAAAATGTCTCTGGTCTCAGGTCAGATTGTGTCTCCCTGGCGTTGATCTTGGCGGTCTGCGGTTTGTTTGGTCTTCATCTCCAGTGTTGCAGCAGTGGTCCTGAACATGTCAGTGCTTCTCAGAAAGTTTTTTGTTTTGGCTGCCAGTCATATTGATTAGCGTGGACTGTAGTCTGAAGTAATAATTTGTTTTGTGTAAATAATGGTTTTGTTGAAGTGTGTAAACAGCTTTATGCAAGTAGACAAAGCACCAGTGGATTGTTAACCCGTCAAGTGTTTTATGAGGTTTTATGAAGCTAATCCAGCGTTTACCAGCTAATCTTGCTCCAAAGGAGTTAACCAGACTCCTTTTAACCATCTAAGTCCAACATGTTGTATCCCCTTACAAGCAGGTGGCAGTATTTGCAGTCCTTTGTCTTCCACCTTGAAGGCACAGGATGGATCATAGCTGCGATGAGAAGGGGCCTGGCACTGAAAATTTGAGTTTGCTGACAGGTTTGTTGAGTAAATCACTCCTGACTGGCACGCCTCTTCTCCAGCTTCATTTTGAGTTCGTCATTGAGTGCTGTGGAACAACAGAAGAAACATGTCATGTGATGTCATGTCTCCTTTATCTACAGTGAATCTAAATGTTTCTAGATCTGCATCGTCTGCTCACTCTGTGCAAGAGGTGAAGGGGAGAGGATGAGTCTTCTCATTGGGTTGGTGGGCGAGGCCGGCACTGGTGAGGTCAGAATACGGCGGTCAGGTGCAGGAGACCTGGACAGGGGGCTGCTGGGCCAGCGATCTGCGGCAGAAGAAAAGCAGCATTGGGTTAGCATTATTGCTGTCAGTCTGCGACTATCTGCTGTGCTTTATGTGACAGAGACAAACCCTGTTTTGGGGGCAGGGCCGGAGCCTTTGGCAGCGGGCTGGAGGGCGCAGTGTGGAGGATCCTCTCTCCGTTCTCATCATTGGCAGAAACATAAGCTGACGATACAAACAGAATTTAATGTAGCCAGCCTCTTTGATTGCTTGATTATAAGAAAACAAAATAATCTTGAGAGGATGTGTGCCTCACTGATGTTCTCTTCATAAGGCTCCTCCAGCAGGAAAGGCTGCAGAGTTCCTGCTGTCTTCTCCACCAGAGCATCGATGACCTCATGAAGTGTAGCACAGGGAATCTAAAAGAGAGAACCTGTCATATTATACATACACCTAAAGCTGCTGGTTTGTTAATGTGTGCAGTGTTTGCCATGTCCCAAAAACTCCTTTTAGAAAATCTATCAATGTATCTGGTAGAATTAGCCTGGCAGTGAAGATGGCAGGTTCAGAAAAGGCCTGTTGGAGATTTGCAGCATCAAATATTTTACAGGTCTGTGTTGTGTTTTCTATCATATGTAAACTTGTCACAAGAATGAATCGATGCAATATGTCAGTTTTATATATCGTTTACCAATGCAATGAGGCAGATCAGGTATCGACCATGATGTGACTGATCAACATTAAATAAGGTTTCTTTAAAGGAACGATGAGTCACATTTCTGGGGCTCTATTATAATAGAAATATAATATAATATAATATTCATTTAGGGCGGCACGGTGGTGCAGTGGTTAGCACTGTCGCCTCACAGCAAGAAGGTACCGGGTTCAAATCCCGGCTCCGGGGCCTTTCTGTGTGGAGTTTGCATGTTCTCCCCGTGTCTGCGTGGGTTCTCTCCGGGGACTCCGGCTTCCTGCATGGGGATTAGGTTAATTGGCTAATTTAAATTGACCGTAGGTGTGAATGTGAGTGTGAGTGGTTGTCTGTCTCTATGTGCCCTGCGATGAGGTGGCGACTTGTCCAGGGTGTACCCTGCCTTCTGCTCTAAGACAGCTGGGATAGGCTCCAGCCCCCCCGCGACCCTATGAGGATAAGCGGTAGAAAATGGCTGGATGGATATTCATTTATGTTTCCAAAGGTGTATAATCACATGAAACTAAAAATCATTGGTTGCAAGCTGCAACTACACCACTAAATGCCAATAAATTATACACACTGTTCCTTTAGTACTTGATTGAATTTATTTGTTGATTTTATAGTCGATTGTTTATATTTGTTATGTTGTTATAGTTCATTGATTTTATTTGTGATTCGGTAAAGGGTCTTTGAGTTTTTAGAAAAAGTGCTTATTATCATTATTATAATCACTATTATTATATTGACAGTGTAATACAATTATGTGATGTCATTTCAATAAGCCACAGACTCATGTTTTTAGTGCAGAGGAACTCAGATTATAAATCTGGGAATTTCAGATTGGTATGTGGTATCAACAGATACATCCTGAATTAAAGTATTGGAATATGTGCATGCATCCCTAACCTGAAGTTTCCCCTGTACAAATACTATCAGTCAAGTCATTTATAATAAGAATTTGCAGTGTTGCAAGATGTCAAGTGTGTCTGCAGGTATTAAAAACTCACAGGATTTTCTACATCGATGACATAACCACCTTGGTCCCTCTGAGTCACGCGATAATGTCTGAACACTGACCTGGAGCAAAAGAGAGAAACGGCTTGTAAATTTAGCATTAGATGTTGTGTCTGACTGTATTCAATGTTCAGCAGGCATTTACCCGTTGAGGTCCTGTCGAGTAGTGACGGCCAACGAGCACCCATCTCTGCCTGGGCGGAGCAGCATGTTGCCACAGTCTGGGTGTCTCTCTAAAAGGACTTCAGCCTCTGTACGGGACACCGGTCGAAAACACCTGCATCCCAGACATTAAAAGTGATAATACAGCTGTACTCACGCATTTAAGGTGGAAGAGATGATGTGCCTTCCTCTCAAGGAGAACTCACGGTGGGATCTCTCCCACTAACGGCACAGAGAGCGGCGAAGGAGGTGCTCGTGAAGGAGTACGAGTTCTCCGTCTTGACCTTTCTTTGTCCACCACCTCCTTCAGCATCTGCAGCTGGCCTGGTAGCAACGTGAGGCAGGACGGTACGTTCAGCTGCAAATGCAGACAGAGAGGAGAATATTTTTAAGATGGCACAAGAGAGGTAAAGACTGATGCATGTGTGAAAAGATGAATATTTACATCTACAACAGCGTAAAGGAAACCTTTCCACAGCTCCCTGGACTCCAGATTAGGTGCCTGAAAAAGCAGAGCACTATTGGACCTTGCAAAAGGTGTTAATTTTGTTTTGTGTGTTCAGTGTCATTACTGTGAGTTTGGTCTCTCCATCCTTCATGCGCAGGATGAGTCTGGCTGCCTCCAGGTTTCTGTCCCGGCTGCAGTCATCCTTCAGGGACACAAACCCACTGAGGTCCAGCTTCTCCACATACTGTTAAAAACATGTTTCAGTGTCAAGAAACTGCACTGACATAAAATTCAGTATACAGTCTTACACTTACATGACTGTCCTTGGCATTATTGAAGAAATACAAAGAATTCCCACATAAGCAGGTCCACAGTCGCCTGGATGCCTGCAAACAGAAATAAATAATGTGAATTAATTAGAGCTGCTGTTTGTCTCACATTGTGTGTAATAGATATTTCTTTCCCTTTTTATCACCCCCAACACTTCCTGTCCCAAGAGATGCATAAGAAGTGAGCCACAGCTGCTGTCAATCTGTGGCCATGGATCAGTGCCTTATCCTGCACCTGAGCAGGGCTCACATTACATGTCTATTACATTAAAATGAGCCTAATGAGAGGGTGGGCCTGGGGGAAGGGTATCTCCTGTATTCCACATTACATCCTTTATAAATAAAAACATGCAGAGAAGTTATTGATGACTAATTATCACTTTTACTGGATGTAACTTTGTATTAGAGAGAATAAGTTAGGCTAGTAGGGAACAATCATTTCTGCAATGAGTCTGTATGTAATTCTGGCTGATGACCATGCTTGGCAGACAGCCTACTGCACGTGACACAGATGCCTGGATATTAAGATACAGCCCAGATCGCTCCAGTGATGTTTTTTTTTTTTACATGACACGCAATGTTTTGACACCAGTCTAGTTTATACTGTTCATACATCGGGACTCGTTCATAAATTGTTGCACGCTGTTCCTGTCAGATTCTCACAAACCAACAGATCTGTGATCCGCCATATGAAGCAATGAAAAGCACCACAGTCGCGCCTCGCCCATTTTGACACAATAAGGAAGTTGACAGCTCTCTGAATGGGGGGATCAGGAGCCGGTGTGTGGTGCACTCACACACTGACCACCGCTGAATATCACAGCATGCATTGGAAACATCATGGCACTGCGGCGGGAGAGCCTACCTTCTCTTTCGGTCCTCGCTTTTCCAGGTATGCTTCGTAGTAACAGGGCGGGAGCTGAGCCCGGGGTCCCCCCGGCCCGGAGCGCTGCCTGACGTGTGCAGCCGCCATGAGTGTCGCTGGCTGGGCACCGACCGAGGACAAAGGGGCGCTGAGTATTTCGGGGAGTGACACGCCTTCCCCGATGAGATAGTGCTGTGGCAATAATCCAACAGCTGGCTGGTGCAGCCTGCTGTGTCTGGGGATCACCCAGACGGATCAGAAATTGGATGTTTGGGGGATAAATGTCCAAAGTATGGTGATGTTCATTAGGCAAAATAAGCAAATATCAGTATGAATGTCAATAAGAAACAGATGCATGTGGAAAAAGGATGATTTTATACCGCGATGATATTTTCAGTGTAGCCTACAAATTTAAATTAAATTGTATGAATTTAAAATTCAGTGGCAGGGCTGTCAAGATAGACTGGGAGCCAAATGACTTAATATTTATTTGAAGAAGAAAATGCAGCATCCATTCCCTTTTACATAGTCACAAAATTACACAATACACATAAGATTACACTTAGTACAGAGGTAATCCATATATCCTAAAGATAATCCAGGATAATCCCACTTTTAGCCTCACCACAGTGTCACAGTTACAAAAATAAGGCATTGCGTAAGACAGAAGCCCTAATGAAGACACACGCAATTGCAAATGCAGTTACATTTTAAGACTGTGCATAATAAAATAAAGCTTTAAAGTCTGGTAATACTTCATCATATTGCATAGCCAGGACACAGATGGGTGCAAATAATCAGACACTTTAGTGTTGCAATAAATGTCAGCCGCTGCATTCTGACAACTATTTCAGATGTGACAGCAGTGGCACAAAAATTGATCTTAGCTCCTTTTTCCACATTATTCATTAATATTATAAAAGCTGCATAATAGCTCAACCTGATTCCCTGAGCTTCTGCTCCCCCTCTCCAACTCTGGGCTTTTGATTTGGTGTAATGAGGCATGTAAACCCACACCTGAACCACACAGTTAGCACAGCCAAAGACCATGGCCCTACAAATAACAATAGCGACACAAGAGACATGCAAACACAACATTTTAAGAGGCACATGCTACGCTAACAATGAGGAGATTATTCCAGGGGTGGACTGAGGGATTCCTGGAGCACAATGGTATTGGGATGGGGCAGATAATGAAAAGGGGGCAGGGGTAAATGGGCAGGTGGTGAATAAAGACCAGTGGGGGAGGGAGGGCATAATCCACTGCTGTGTGTCCGTCTCTGCTGAAAAGACATGTCTGTTCCACTGCCAGTTTAAACCAAGATGGGAGAGATGAGTGGGTGAAGGGCGGTCTGACAAGAGGAGAAAGATGGTCTTTTTTCAGCATGAACCCTCACAGTTCATAGTCAGCGTGTAAAATACTTAATTGAAAGTGAAACTGTCTATTGTGCACAGGCCTTCTTCATTCCTCAGCTTGGAGATAGTTACGGAACATTTTCAGTTTCAGCCACAAAACTGAGGCAGGTACAAAAAGAACCAGCACATATCAGATTAATTTCCATGCTCCAAATTATAGGTTAGAGGACTAAAGTCAAGCGTACCTCAGCATTATGGGGAAAAACAAGACTTCACTGACAAACAGTAAAAGGTCACAAACTGTGACGCTGGCGACGCTGCCAGCACTAGTAATACAGCCTGAGAAAAAAAAAAAAAAAAAAGAATAACTGAAGGACGCCTATGGCTTTGGTGTGACGCTGCAAAATATTTGGGGTGGGGGTAAAACAATTTACATTATTGGGGCTTGAGCTTGAATCTGTTTTTCTTCTTTCAAACGTGAAGTGAACAAGGAAATCATAATGCTTGTATACAACCAATAATAATATTATCAAACATTTCACTCAGTTTTGCAATGTGTGTATGAGGATGTACATGAGGATGTTTCCTTTTAATTTTATTTAATTTTATGGGGATCTTCTTTCAGAGAAGTGTGGCGTGCCATGAGGAACATTAGAAGGACTGTCGGTAAATTAAATCAACATAGCAACATTTAGTGTGATAAAGGTTATAAAACTGCATATTTATGGACACTCTCAAGCACTTTGGACTCGACTATAAAAAAAAGTTTTTGGTCTCCAATAAAATGCTGCTTGTGAAAGTGCCAGTTACTGGGATCAGAGTGGACTAAGAATGAACAAAGTATTTAATACAGCAATCAGTCAATGGTTGCAAATATTTTTAAGTATTATGTATTTTTGGAAAAAAGGTCAGTACCAATAACTGGAGGTAATCTCTAGGTCCACCAGATGGCAGTGGAGGATAGTCTCAAACATTAACAGAAGGCAGCCAGTGCTTTATGTCGACTCTAGCAAGTCTTCAATGGAAACAGTACTGAGTCTGAAGGAGTCAGCGTTTACAGGACTGCATGTGTAGTACCAAGAACACAGAGAACATGTCATCTTGTAGAATATAAAATAGGTTAAGACCATAGTAAAGTAGTTGCACTTCTTAGCGTTTGCCAAGTCACTGCCTTCTTCATGAGTCCCAGAGGTGAAGTGTACAAAGTGCACAGGTGCATAAAGAATTAATGTAGTCAGGATTTGGTAAATGCAGCAAAACACTACATTGGAAAATTTCTGAACCCCACCTTAAAAATCCATTACATCTCACAGAATAAAATAGCTCAAATTTAAGTACAAAATTAGGTCCCTGTCTTGAGATGTTAACCCTTTAATTACAGTAAACAAACTCGATCTTTTGGTTACTGGGAGTTGATAAGCCTCCATTCCTCCCTTTATCCTCTCTAACCTCGCTCTTTTCAGTGTGGCAATGGCACAATCACGTTGACATAGCTTTTGGGGAAGTATCCAACTCTGCCGTGAAGGGTTCCCTCCAACCAGTTCTCATCGACTTGACTGACCAAGGTGATGACGTCACCCTCGACGAAGGCCAACTCTCCGTCGTTCTCTGGCTCAAAGTCATACAGGGCTTTGCAGTGAGGCTCAGCTGTAGAGAGAGACAGAAAGTAGAGGTGCAGGGAGGGAAAATAACAAACACTCATGTCATTTTATCATTTGAATTTCCTTTTAATAAGATTAGTATAACCTGTGTCACCATCATGTTTTCCAAAAGGAATCTGGAATAGACCATAATTGGAAGTTATTAAAAGATGTTTATGGGGTTGCTGTCACCTCTAACCTGTCTGCGTTGGTTAGTAAAGTTTGTTTGTACTTATGTGCTTAACCCTAACGCTCATTTGGTGCAGATCAAACAATCAAACTCTGGTCTCTTAGGGCGTTGTCACACCTATGGTTGGTTTGCTCTGGTCCGAATCAGGGACCAACTTGTTACAATGTTGTAAATTGCCTCAAATTTGGTTTGTGTCACAAACCAAACTTGAGGCCAGTAGAGGGCAGTACATAGCTGTAAGGTACATATTTGTAGCCTATATTTATGTTTTGCGTAAAGAATCAATAACAGTGTTATTTTTTGAGAGAGAGAAATGCTGAATAAATGCATCATAAATCAAAAATAATTGTTTGAATAATTGTGATTTCAATATTGACCAATAATCACAATTATGAATTTTTCCATAATCGAACAGCCCTAGTACTCTGTCAGAGTAAGGGAACATGGGAAAATAGTTTTACTCAGCCCTGTCTCTACCATGATTAATCACAACATGCAGCCAATTTGCACCCTAATAACAAGCACATACATACACTATATTGCCAAAAGTATTCGCTCACCCATCCAAATAGAAGAATCAGGTGTTCCAATCACTTCCATGGCCACAGGTGTATAAAATCAAGCACCTAGGCATGCAGAATGCTTTCACAAACATTTGAGAAAGAATGGGTCACTCTCAGGAGGCTCAGTGAATTCCAGCATGGAACTGAGATAGGATGCCACCTGTGCAACAAATCCAGTCGTGAAATTTCCTCGCTCCTAAATATTCCACAGTCAACTGTCAGGTGTATTATAAGAACATGGAAGTGTTTGGGAATGACAGCAACTCAGTCATGAAGTGGTAGACCACGTAAATTAACGGAGCGGGGTCAGCAGATGCTGAGGCGCATAGTGTGAAGAGGTCACCAACTTTCTGCAGAGTCAATCACTACAGACCTCCAAACTTCATGTGGCCTTCAGATTAGCTCAAGAACAGTGTGCGCAGAGAGCTTCATGGAATGGGTTTCCATGGCCAAGCAGCTGCATCCAAGCCATACATCACCAAGTGCAACTGGACTCTAGAGCAGTGGAGACACGTTCTCTTGAGTTACGATTCACGCTTCTCCATCTGGCAATCTGATGGACGAGTCTGGGTTTGGCGGTTGCCAGGAGAACGATACTTGTCAGATGGCATTGTGCCAAGTGTAAAGTTTGGTGCAGGGGGGATTATGGTGTGGGGTTGTTTTTCCAGGAGCTGGGCTTGGCCCCTTAGTTCCAGTGAAAGGAACTCTGAATGCTTCAGCATACCAAGACATTTTGGACAATTCCATGCTCCCAACTTTGTGGGATCAAATTTGGAGCTGGCCCTTTCCTCTTCCAACCATTCCAACCAATGGGACAATGGGGGCGGCAGTAGCTCATTCTGTGGTGACTTGGGCTGGGAATCGGAGGGTCACCAGTTCAAGTCCCGGTCTGACCAAATGTTGAGAGTGGACTGGTAGCTGGAGAGGTGCCAGTTCCTCCTCCTGGGCACTGCCGAGGTGCCCTTGAGCAAGGCACCTCGGGGCGCCTGGATAAGGGGCAGCCTTACTCTTACCCTTACTCTGACACCTCTCCTCCAATACATGTGCATGTGTTTGTTTCATAACTTGTGTGTGTAATGTGCAACTGAAAAAATATACTAACAGAGATGAAAAAAAATGTAAAAAGGAATTATTCTTCTTCAACATGACTGTGCACCAGTGCACAAATCAAGGTCCATAAAGACATGGATGACAGAGTCTGGTGTGGATGAACTTGACTGGCTTGCACAGAGTCCTGACCTCAACCTGATAGAACACCTTTGGGATGCAGAGACTGAGAGCCAGGCCTTCTCGTCCAACATCAATGTGTCACAAGTACGCTTCTGGAAGAATAGTCAAAAATTCCCATAAACACACTCCTGAACCTTGTGGACAGTCTTCTCAGAAGAGTTGAAGCTGTTATAGCTGCAAAGGGTGGACCGACGTCATATTAATAATAATAAAATTTATTTATAGAGCACTTATCAAAACAGTGTTACAAAGTGCTTTACAGCGACATAAACATACATAGTGCCATAACACACAAAACAGAGGCATTAAAAAAAAGACAGCAGGGACCCAACATAACCCACCAGAGTGACAGGGGCAAGGAAAAACTCCCTATGAGGAAGAGACCTTGGGCAGATCCACGACTCGGGGTGGGCGGCCATCTACTTACACCGGTCAGGTTTATACACAAAGAGAAACAGAGAGATACTGCAGACAGAAGATAACAGACACAACTTACAGGTTATAGCGGGGAGTCAAAGGCCTGACCATAGAGGAAGGTTTTTAACTGTGTTTTAAAGGAGGATAGTGAGTTCGTCAGTCTGAGCTCCTCCAGCAGACTATTCCACAGATGAGGGGCTCGGACAGCGAAGGCAACATCACCCCGGGTCCGCAACCGTGATTTGGGGATTGCCAGTAGGTTAACACTAGAGGACCTCAAGTTGCACGTAGGCACATAAGGGATTAATAGCTCTAGAATGTAATTTGGGGCAAGACTATGAAGTGCCTTGTAAGTTATCAGGAGAATTTTAAAGTCTATTCTGAAACTAACTGGCAGCCAGTGGAGCGAGGCTAAGATGGGTGTGACGTGCTCTCTTTTCCTTTAACCAGTTAGCAACCTGGCAGCTGCATTTTGAACCAAATGGAGTCTACTTACTGATTTTTGTGAGAGACATGTCAAAACACCATTACAATAATCAAATTGGGACGAAATGAAGGCATGAATAATGATTTCGCAGTCTTTAAAGCTTAACATGGACCTAATTCTAGAGATATTCCTGAGGTGGTAGAAGCAGGTCCGGACCAGCCCGCTGACATGGCTCTCGAAGGTCAGGTTGGAATCAAAGAGAACACCAAGGTTCCTGGAGACAGGTTTGACATTTTCAGATAGAGGGCCAAGAGATGACTCCAACTGAAAGCGCAGGTGTTCAGGGCCTATGATAAGAATTTCTGTCTTTTTGGAGTTTAGCTGGAGGAAATTTTTTGTCATCCATGTTTTGATGAAATTTTGATGAGATTGAAATTTTTCAAACAATTGATTATTGTTTAAAGCTGCCAGCAGCTGTAGGGATACTTTTCTAGAACTTTTGAAATAAATGGCAGTTTGGAGATTGGCCTATAGTTACTACAGGATGAAGGGTCAAGGCCAGGTTTTTTAAGGACAGGGTGAATGCAGGCAACCTTGAAAGATTCGGGGACACAACCAGTGGACAAAGAACAGTTAATTATGGACAGAAGATGAGGCGCAATAACATCAAACACTTGAATTAGGAATTTAGCCGGCATTACATCAACGGGCAGGAGGAGGGCTTCATGTGTGATACAACATCCAAAAGATCACCAACGGAGATGGACTTGAACTTATCTAAGATGGAAGGAGGACAGAGCACGTCATCATCACATGATGAGGACAAGGCATTGGACGACAGAGAAGCTGAGACAGCGGTTCTGGTGATATTAACCTTGTCACAGAAAGACTTAAGAAACCTGAGGCATTCCTCTTTGGAGGCAGCAGGTTCAGCACTGACTGCAGGGTTTAGAAGGCGGTCTACAGTATTAAACAAGAATCTAGCATTATTTTGGTTGGAATGGATTAGTACAGAGAAATAATTTCTTCTTGCTTCCCTGACTATATTATTGTAGGATTTTAGGAGAGCCTTTAACTGTGAAGCGTACATTTGGTGCCCTGTCTTTTTCGACTTTCGTTCAATTTTCCGGCACTCTCTTTTAATGTTGCGTATGTCCCTGTTAAACCAAGGGGACATCGCCGTACTAGACTTCACTTTGGTTTTTGTGGGGGCTATAGTGTCTAAGGAAGAGGTACAGAGTTGGTTAAAGCTGGCCACCAAGATGTCTACATTGGAATTGTTAGGGAGAGAAGCGTTTAACTGAAATAGAGAGGAAAATTTTAAGACGGATTCCTCGTTCAGGAAATGGGAGGTCACAGATCGGGATTGGGTTGCACTTGAATGATTAAGGATAGTGTCAAATACAACACACAAGTGGTCAGACACAACAGGATTAATTGTATTTACAGAGTGAGTGTCAAGACCAGTTGTAAAGACTAAGTCTAAGATATGCCCATGAGCGTGTGTGGGTAGTAAGACATGCTGTTGTAGGCCGAAAGACTTAGTAAGATTGATAAAGTCAGTGGCAGCAAGATTAGCAGCATTGTCGATATGGAAATTAAAATCACCCAACACTACAATTTTGTCATAGGTCAGAAACATAGAGGCAAGTAGGTCTGAGAATTCTTATATGAAACTAGGATTACTTTTTCGAGGACGATAAGTGACCAGGCAGAGTACCGGGGGTACTGAGCTTATCTTGACAGCAAGTAATTCGAAGGTGGAAAAACTGCTGGTTGGAATAGAGTGGCATTTAAACTGCTTATTAAATACAACAGCTACACCTCCACCGCGACCGTTTAATCTAGGCTGGCTCAGGCATTCATGAGAAGGAGGGCACAGCTCTGTGATTTGCCTACCATCACTGACCTTAAGCCATGTTTCAGTTAGAAACATGAAATCTATTTTTTCAGATGAGATAAAATCATTAAGAATAAAAGTTTTGTTTGATACAGACCTAACATTTAGCAGACCCATTTTCACAGTGGTTCCAGAGGCGGGGGGGTTGGTAGGTTTAATTAAAATGAGGTTGTTAAAGTTAGCTGAGCGACTACGTTGGTAGTTGGGATTTAACAATAAACTGAAGCTGGCAAACATTCAATGACAACATTGTTACAACATGAACAACATGAGTTAGGTCCATGATTAATAATTACTGGAATCCTGAATAGTGAAAGATGGTTAGTGATGCACAGTCCACATCCAACAGGAGACCGATGTGAGGTTAAAGATCCACCACAAGGAAAAGGATCAGGCACACACGCGGAGGATATTGAAGATTTTACCTTGTGAGGACGCGGACTGTCTCAGATGGCTGAGCGGGACACCTGCATACCTCCCACAGGAGGCCGAGGCGGAGGTTTGTCGCCAGCCTACTGGGGGAAACACGCTGACCACGCCGCTCTATGGGTGGCCGAGCCTGCAAGGTGGTGACCCGACGCGCTGAGGAAGCCGGGGCAACCACGGGAGCACCACCACCACCACTACTGGAAGGGGGCTTATGGTCAGCTAAGGGTGAGAATCGGTTGGAGATGCTGAGGGGAGCATGTCGGGTGGAGAAGCCTGGAGGGGAGCGTTTCTTACGAGCCACAACTTCAGCCCAGGTGGACTCTCTGCAGGGCGTGGAGCAGGAAGGACTCGGGTCAGTGGCGGGGTCACAGGCGAGGGTATCCGCAAGAGCTGATGCGTGGGGCTGGGAGAGTTCGGAAAGAACATAATCCGAGAGAGCGGGGACGTGAGTCATGAAGTGGACGAGCAGGGATTTCTTCTGCTGGAGCTTCTCGGAGAGGCGACGGACGTCCTCAGACAGCCGGGCAATCTGCAACCTGGAGTCTTCCAGCTCGGACGCGACCTCTCCGTCTGACATGATGACAGAGGAGATCAGAGAATGACTTGTCAGAGCCTCTATCTTGTACCAGCTGCAGAGTTCAACAGCAACAGTTTTTGAATCCAATGAGGTCCCTCCAGTGTCTCTTGTGAGTGATAAACCTTCAGTGGATGTAGGCTGTTAGACTGGTATGTGGGTTTGAGAAGTAATGTTCAAGAGGTGAGGAGTTGACAGTGTTGTAGTAAAGTTAATCCATTTAGACTGCTTTGCTCACTCAGTTCCTTTGGATCAGGTCTGCACAGAACAAGCAGCAAGTATATGAAGAGATGCACAGTAGACACAGCTCTGTCACAGCAGGCAAATAAAGCTGTTGGCTCACCAAATCCAGGAGACACTGGAAAACAGTCAGAGTCCACAGGAAAATACCCCTGTTTCTGCTGAGCAGTGGACACCAACAGGCCTCAGACACAAGGCCTCAAGCCTCAAATGTCCAGGTTCAGAGTGCAGTGAAATCTTAAGACATCCGGACAAAATGCTTCATCCAAGAGGTTCAGATTGGTTGACAGACATTGTTCTTCAGATGTATTATTCACACGTGGCAGAATGGTGTAAAATATCATCCATAAAACACTAAAACTCAGACATCAGACATGAACACAAAAGCAGTGGATTGATATTGAACCCTATGGATCAAGAATGAGATGTCACTTAAGTTCATATGCGAGTCAAGGCAGGTGAGTGAATACTTTTGGCAATATAGTGTACACACATATACACATGACAGTCCTGATGACATAGAATGAAAAAATAAGTTAACTCAGTCTGTCAAACTTGGTCTGGACCAAATGAAGTGAACTACAGATGTGAAAGTGGGCTTAGTTAGTCATCAGTGTGGTTACAATGAATCCCGCTTAAGCTCACGATCAAAACCAAAGTACCAAAACTATTTTATGCCAGCCATAATGACCATGTTCAACCGGAGACGCAAACAGAGTTAAATGTTCACTCTAACAAGCCCTGGAAAGACTGGACACGGTGGACCCAACAGACAACCATCAGAAACACATGTGTAGACCTCTCTGTCACAGACAAACACCAGAGTGAGTGAAGTGATGCTTTATCTCCATCTGCCTCACTCACATGATGAGCTCCTGATGGAGGATCTCTGGAAGGACGGACCTGAATAGAGTGGATGTCACAGAAGGAAAGATCATCAGTGATAGAAATGAGAAACACACACACACGGACATCATGCACAACAGATACGCACACAACACAGGGACACACACACACACACACACACACGGACGTACGCACACACAGGCGCGCACACACACCCACTTTACCTGGATAGTAAGCTGGAGGGGATGCTGCAGATGTTGAGTATCCTCCATTAGAGTTTTCTACCTCTCCGTGGTCATAGGCTGGTCTGGCTTTAGGTGTGTATTCCCTCCTTGGACGAGACTGAGCTTCACTCATCCTGCACACAATCAGACCAATGCAGTTACAGAAAGCGCAAACATTGACTGATTACTTTTTAAGGGCTGAAATAAGTAACTACAATTCTGTGTAACTTCTCAAAAAGTAAACCACATCTACTTCATTTAATTTATTAGAAATTAAATGAATAGAAATAGTCGTGGCACTGACCTTACTTTCAGGTTGTCAGAAAGACTCTGCAGGACCTGCGAGGCCTGCTGGTGGTACTGCAGCATTGACTCCACTAAAGAAGCCAGCTGACACACCTGCTCCACCTACATATACAGAAAAACTATTTTAGGGCACGACCAAACACAGAAAGGTCAGTGATACCACAGAGCACTGTCTGCTGGATGAGTCACACATGTCCGAATGCAGGCGAGGGACCATCAGCTCCCAAGTCCATTTCATAATTAGGTCAAAGTTGTTTCACAGTTTCTTCACACATAATGGCAGGTATGAAAATGGTAAATACTACAGCTTTCAGACTGAAATTAGCGTGTCGATGCAGATAAGAAAATACTGCGTCAACACGGCTCGGATCGGCATTTGGTCTCTTTCACAGTGCCAGCTGACGCGGCTCTGACCTCCAGCTGTGAGAGCTGCGTGCCTGTTTTTTCCTCCCTCCCATACTTCATCGCATTGACATCATCATCATTACAGATTTAAGTGCGGTGTAACACAGTGAGGTAAACAGTGGACAGCACGGACATGAGCGAGTCACGTTAACGTTGTTGTTTCATGCGTTGCAATCTGTCCCTTTTGCAGAGTGTACAAACCCAGCGCACTACTAATACTAGTACTAATGCATACTGCTATGATCAATAAAAAAGGTGTGTCGGATCATTATACAAGCTGTATATAAACACGGTTGCGTAGTTCACACCAGGATTCCCTGATTGGTGGGATTTCCCCAGAATGATGTAAGACTAAATCACATATGCACTCCTATTAAAGATGATGTCGCTACACATTTGATTTGTTTGATTAAATAAAATATCTGTCCTTCAGAGATCGGTCTCTAGAGATAAATGCAGTAAAGATGGCGGCGCGTCAGGACGCAGCGGCTTACAGCTCCTCCTCGAAGTGCACGTTTTTGTATTTATTGTGTGTTTTAACTGTTGGTTTCGCGTCACCCAAGGACTTAAACCCGGCATATACTCGCACTCATCTGATAGACATCGGCATTTTTTTATTTTGAATACTACCAGTCCATGTGTATATGTGCACTCTATGGGGCAGCTTTGAATCTCATGTCACTCTGTGAAATGACAATAAAGGCGTTCTATTCTATTCTATTCTATAAACAGGAAGACTGATCTTATAAGTGAGCAGCTCTGCAGCTTCACAGTAACAGCCTGACAGGCTACTTAGTGACTTAAACAGAACGCGACAGGGAGATACATCAAGGTCATCAGGTAAATAGCGAGTCAACGCGGCTTGACATTCACACTGTAGCCGATCCAATCCGAGCCGATAAACTCCCGGGTCAATTGCAGAGTCATTGACCCGCGTCAAAATGCCGAGTTGACCCCTTTCACACTGCCTGAAGTTTCTCGGGCAGCTTACCAAGCCAAACAAGTTTGACGAGCTGACACTACTCCAAGTCATTGTGGGGGGAAAAGAAAGAAGAAATGCCAGCTGACACAGCCCTTTAAGAAGTAAAGATGTGGCTTCCTAGCTGAGAGGCTGTGAGCAGGACACTACATGCATTTCCTTCATTGTCACAAGAATAATAGTATAGTGTAACAGCATAAGGTGCTCAACACAACACATTAACAATTAATATACACTTTTGTTTGGCAGCCAAAGTTTTCCATATATTTTAAGTTTGTTTAACTAGCATAAATTAATTCACTGCATTAATGAGCCATTGTGTGCCACCTCCATCAGAAACAGCATTTTAAAACATCTGCCTTGTGTAAAAAATACTAATCTAAGCAAACATGAAGGTGATGCCACATAACAATGTTTGTTCACTTAGCTTACTTTATTGGAAACAAGATTAGTTTGAAAAAAACGAAAATAGATCTCCAAATCAACCAGTACTGTAGCTAAAATAAGAGTAACTGCTGTTTGTGGCTTTTCATAAACTCCAGTAGGTTTGTCCCTTTTTCAACACAAAGTCTGAAAGATTTGTCTACAGGTGACTCACATCTGTTTCCAGCAGGTTGTGCATGGAGATTTCAGCCAGCTCTTTGGACTCGTGGAACTTCTCCAGGGCCTGCCTGATCTCTTCATCTGGGATTTTACCTTGACGTTTCTTTTTGTAATCATAGTCGAGACGGCGACCCTCCAGCTTCTTCAGGTGGTGCTGAAGGGGTGAAAGAGTGGGAGGATTGGGAGGATTATGTCACACAGATGATATTATATGAAGTATTTTGTTCATGATAGCTAAAATGTGTGATTCAAACATTTACATGTAATTTAACGGATACATGGACTGCAGAGCTCATGAGTCAACGAAGCTTATTACTTCTTTGAATCTACCTGAATGTCTTTGATGTCCTTGTCAGCAACTGCCTGCAGTGGGTCAATAAAGTTCTGCTTCACGTCAATATCCAGAGAGTCCTTGACCTCGGACAACGTCCTCATCGACTCCCCAATCTCCACTAAAGCCACGCCTGCAACGCACGCACACACACAATAAAGAACATCTGTCTTCCACATTACATCTCATCCTCTGTCTCTACTGCTCTTACCAAAGTTGCTGTCGCTCATATCGTGTCCATACTTAATCATGCAGTCCCCCAGGAGGCCCTCAGGCTGGGTGTAGCCAGGAATCTTGGTGGAATCCTGTCCTCGCATTTTGGACACTGTGCTGAGCATAGAAAGCTTAGCTCTTGTTGCTGGGTTGGGCTGGAGGTATTCTGATGTCTTACTGATGATTTCCACAACTGCTTTGCTGGTAACATCTGCTTTCTGGTTAGAGAGAGATAACAGTATATATGCATATGCATATACATGTATGACTTTGAAAGCGTTTGAGTGAGTGAGGAAAATTTGGGTGATATCATTTAAATTTAAATATTGCCATTCTACAATTATGTTTGATTTTTATTAGCCTTTCCGTAGCCCTCCGTAATCTTCCACACAATTATCATTTCCCTGCAGCTTACGCCTGGGTTTGATCCACTTGGACTCGATTTCTCAGGATGATTTCCATCCTGAGAAATCAGCGAATGGTGGGGGACGGGGGGGACAATGGGGGCAACAATGTGCAGCATTTGCGTTGTAGTCTAGCTAGTTGTAGTTTGGCAATGGCTGTGGAGACGGAAGTGAAGGAAGCCATTCAATTCTTTTTGGCTAAGCTTCCAGATATTCAGCAATTGAAGTCGAAGCAAGAGGAATGTTTAACCAGTTTTATTGTTGGCAAAGATGTCGTGGCTTTACTCCCCACGGGGTTCAGGAAAAGTCTTATTTTTCAGTTAGCTCCGTTAGTAGCGAGAAGTTGGCTAGCCTGAATGCCAGCGGTGCATTACATACGTCACGACCAAATGTTAGTGACTGGGTAAAATCAGATCCAATCGTTTCAAATTTCAACAGCTTTCACACCTCCCGTCTGAAATTGGTTCTCAATGGAGGAATGCCAGACCCTCTGTACGATAGTACAAGGGTTTGGTAAGACCAGGCTAGATTTGTGCATTACCCTCTCGAGGTCCTTGAACTCTTCATCCAGTTTGGTTCCCTCTGCACCTCCAACCTTCTCACTCACCATCTGTGAACACAGAGCAATGAAGTCAACTGATGGAGGGACACATTTAGGATTCCCCGTTTTGACCTGACAATCAACATACGGTCATATAAGAAAATAAAAAGGTTGATTAAGCCCTGAACATTCATACTGACAGTACTATAAATACTTTTATTGACTGTCCTCTGACTGCTTAAAACTGGACTTTCTTTTCTACTGAGAGGTAGGCCTGTCACAATAATCAATAAATCAATTAATCGCATAATAAATAAAAACAACAAACTTGATTATTTTTCTGGCCTCGATATATATCGTCATGTGCATTCGTGTTTTTCTCGTCTCTCTCTACCAAACAGGCTGGATGACAGGAGGGTTCACTTGTGCATCTTTCTCAACACCTGAGCATGTTGAGTCAGTAGAGAATAAAGGCTGGAATATACTTCTCCAACTGCGTAACACGTAATCCAACTCCGTAGCTACGGAGACCCCTCAAGCCCTCGCAGTTCTCCGTCGTGATGCGTGTTGTGCACCCCCGTCGTGGAATGCACCCCCTCGCATTTCGCCTTATATCACAGACAAAAGCAGTGGAAAATACTATTTTATGATTTAATTATTTGTGAGGGAGATAAAAGAGAAGAACATCAGTTGCTTTCAGTCTTTAAAACTCCTCTAAAGCGAGAAAATAACAGATGCTCTTCTCAACACAAAAGGACGTCTCTCTGGCAACACAGAGGGCTCTCCATGTCCACATGCAGCAATTTACAGAGTACTAAAAAGCCAAAAAAGCCAAAACAAGCAACCTGCATGCACCTGAACCATTCAGTCCAGTTTTTCCAGCCATGAGTGTGTACTAAAGTATTTAATTAAAGTACTAAAGTACTTAAGCATTTAATTAAAATACTTGCATTGTTGTGCCATATTATCATAACATTAGTGAAAAAATAGTCTCAAATTAACGTTGACAATAATATAGTTTATCGGCAATAAGTTGTGGGACAACATATCGTCAAGTAAAATTTGTTATTGTGACAGGCCTACTACTGAGAGGCACCGTTCCATAAGAATTATACACAGGGCTTCCCTTTTTCCATGGACTCAGCACACACTGCAGTTTCCTACACTCCCACCACATCCATGGATACTTTTACTGAACTTCATCTTGCTCACACATGGCACATTCTGCATTTCTCATCCAGATCAACAAACTAAAATCCAGAGCAGTTGGCCGGCCACTCAAACAGAGACTCACTGTGCGTTTTCTCATTTGGTTCAACTCGGCACAGCTGTCGGCACCATCCGGCGCATAAAACTCTATGACCAGATGGATCAATCAGTCTCTCTAGTTTGTATAACACACAGGGTTAGTGAAACTATGTTGTATGAAACAGTCGCTAAGCACCGACTGATTCATGAGATATAATCCAGTTTCACCTTCCCTTATTATGAAATCTAATAAACAGTATTTCATTTGCAATTAATGAATCTCTTGGTGCCAGATGTGATGTTGTGGCATGTAGATATGTGAAATCCAAATAAACATGTTTTCAGTTCCCCATCTGGCTCCATAATTACGGCACAAGTTTTTTTTTTTTAGTCCTCTATGACTAATTAAGTTGCCCAACTTGATCTGATAAGACCCAAGTACATAATCTATCTTGAAAAACTTAAATTGTAGTGATAGTTAAAGGACGTATAGCTGTATATTAATTATTGCTTTGTTGCTGAAAGTGAACATTAAATCTAAATAAATAAAATAAATAATGGCACACAATGACCCCATGACATGACGTGGAACAAAATTACACAAACTACTTGTGCAGTGTGCATAATGTCATCGATGTACAGTATGTTCACATAGCAACATGACTGAATAACCAACTGTTATATTAATGATTGACTCAAGCACATTTTATGGTGGTATGATGTGGAGCTTCAACAACTTACTCGATTATCCTCCTCCACCCTGTTTCACTTCTTTTCATAACCTGAATGGCAAGATGCAACAGTGGGCTGGGCACACCTGTACTAATGGAGGTCAAGGTATTCAGTATACATCTACACTGTAACAGCTATACTGTATTTCCCAATAGCACTGCTAATGTTTAGCAATGGCTAACATGAAATATAACATTTCTGTGCACTCATCCCTGCTTTGTTATTATTTCTGTGTTGTAGATGCACTGACTAAATCTGTCTACTCTAGAACTGGAAGCTGGTTTGGGCAGAGTATCCACATAAGTAGGATTCCAACACACACCCATTGAGAAAGGATGTGACTCTCATAACAAAAGGCCACTGCAAGGACCTGCTGAGAGGCAGGTGTCATCAGAACAAAGGCCACCGGTTTTACAGGCTGTGTCTTGATGAGCTTCATGTTTGGGATGACATTCTTCATTTTATTGTCTCTGGAGCCCACAGTTATATCCCTCACTTAGAGAGTACCGTTTGGAAACACAATATAAACCTAAGATTTTCAGACCACTGCAAATGTGTATCCACGGTCTGGCAGTCATACATTTGACAGACATGACATCAGATCCATTTGAATAAATATTTTACTTGCTTCTCTAATCTTCTAGATCCATCAGGCGTCAGCCTTGTGCTTTTGGGTTTGCATTCAAGCATTCATGTCTGTCACACTGACAGTGTAAAAACAAAATTTGGAGTTATGTTTCAAAACGAGATGATGTCCAGCAGTGGAAACTGTATCACCTTCCTCTTAAAGCGAGTAATGGTCTACAGGACAACAGGAAATCTGTATGACAGATGGATCTTTTATTTATTAGAGATAAATAACTGACTTTAATAAATTAGAAAACAGAGGTACTGAATAAAACAAATCATGAATATCTGTCATGATATCCATGGCTTACAGGCTTACAGTGTTGGGTGTTTTGAACGATACTAACACCACAACACATTGGCCAATTTGTCTTGAGACAAAGTGTTTTGACAACCCGTTGTGTAATCCAACACTTTAGAGACAGCAAGCATGAACATTAACAAAGGATATTAAAACTGGAGCGATAAATCTGCCTGCTGTTTAACATAGCAGCAAAAAAGAGGAAGCTAAGCTACAACTGTCACATACTTTCTCTCAACCTACCAGTACTGCTGTCAGCCACAAACCGTCACTTTTAAACTCTTACGTTGCCTAATTGAACAAACTTTTCCTAAGCACAATATGGTCCGGCCGTGTTATCGTCAAAAAATAGTATGACAGTTAACAGGAGATATCCCAGTGGAAAGTTAGAAAGATAGAAACAACTGCGGTAAAGTTTCTACATGTCAGCTTGCCATCTCTCCCGGTTAGCATTAGCTAAAGTAGCGTAACATCAACGTTGTGTTACCTCTGGACACATATGACAGTTGCTAGGGAGTTAAACAACAACATATAGCCTGGCATATACCTTTTAACAAGTTAAACCTTTCCATATGACTAACGTTAACCAAGACAACAAGATTTAACGTCGACACTTTCGTGAAGCAGTTAGCTTGAAGCTAGCGTACACTGGCAATAAAAGTAACGACAGTTAGCTAGCGTTAGCTAAGCTAGCGGCTAATGTTTGTCATTTTTAAAGTCGCTTTTTACCTGACTCGCTTTGTAAAATTGTTTCTTTAATCCTGCGACGGACATCTTGCACCGTGTCTGTTCCCACCTAGACCTCGAAGGAGAAAAGTGTCGTTAAAACCTTTTCACAGACAGCGGCAGAGACGACTCGTCTCCAAACTTTGCACCGTGGAACTTGCTAAGCAACCACAGTTTCCTGGCTCCATGTTCATGTGGGAGGATCTGGCCTGGAGAAAGTGGGTCAAACACACCAGTCATCCACACCAGTCTGTGGTCCCCACATCCTTCTTTCGCTGCAAAATTACACAGTGATAATAGTGCTGACTGACTTCAGCGTTTCACTACACTTACGGTTATTACTTCTTTGTCAAACTATTGTTATTACAGCTTCCATTTTTATGATACAATGATATTTAAGTTATGAGCTATATTGAAGAAACAACATCCTCATATTGGAGTTGCTGCACGCAGATGTACAGTACATATCTTTGATTGATAAATGACTTTAATTTATCATTTATCAGAATTGGTGCATACTATTTTGGGCAAGTACAATAAAAAATAGACTCATGTGAAATTTTTTTTTTTTTTCATTTATAATGAACAACATATTTCCATCTGTGCTGTACAGGAGTGCAGGATACATTATTTGTATATTTTATTTGCATTATTTGTACATGGAAGAAATACAGAATGCTACTCAGATTGAAAATATTAGAGTGGCTGGGTTCATTTACATGTGCAGGATTATAATGTCAGATCAGGGATTTGATGACCGATTAGACATCTGCTCATTCATAAAATCCAATCATACATGCATGTATGCAACTCAATACTCAATGAAACATTTCAAAAGAAAAAGAAATCATTTATTACATTCTTAAAACCACGTATAATGTATCCCATTGGACGACAACATATATTGAGTTGTGTAACTCAGTTACTCTTGGACTGCTAATATACCTCTTGTACATTTTGTCTTACAGGGAAAGAGAAGGGTGACAAACTAGTCTTTCTTGTTTGAACCTAATCTTTCTTCAATTAAAAAAAATAGATCACTGACTGGACTGACAAGACAAAAGTGGATACATAAAGAAAAAGGTGGATAAAAGACTGACAAATAAATGAAAATCACGGCAAAAAGAAACATTAAAGCCTAATAATGAATTCACCTTTTAATTCTAACTGATTTTTTTTTATAGTTTTTAATTCCTATGTCTTGTTAATTTGTTGTCACAATATTAGGACTAAATGGGAAGGGCTTTGACACTTTGTGAGTAACATTCACAGATATAGAACTTACGTCCACAGTGATTATGGTTACAGGTCTCATCTTCGGTGCAAAGGAGCGAGGAACACGAGGCTAAAAGACGACAATGGTAATGAAGGGACAGGAGACCACAGCTAGCTCCCTGAGCAGTAGGCAGCAGGTCCTCGGACTCTGCTCTAGAACTTCACAGCACCCCGTAAGACATCATCATCATCTTCTCAATGCTATAACAACCTTCAGAGAGTGTGCTATTTATGTACATGTAAAATGTAAACAGTTATGGGTGACCTTATGTGACAGATATGGAAAAAAAAATAAAAACAAATTGTGTGAAACTACTAAGTCTTACTGGCATTGAGGCCCAACTCAGGGGGGCAGCTGGTAGCTCTGTCTGGCCTTAGACTAAGTGTCCAGTGAGGAAAGTATAAGTGCTTGGTGTTTGGATACGTGTTGGGATAGGGACTACAGAAGAGAGGAACAGCTAATGTACAAAATAATACAATTCCAACCAGCTAGGAGGGTTTATGATACATATTATGGATCATCATTGTTCTGGCCTTCAACCAACTGAAACATTATGAGAAGACAATTATACCACACTGACTGAACTGACTGCTGGTTGGAAACCGGTGGGGAGACCCTGTGTACCCTTGTCTTGTTTGTCCTCATTTCCTCGGGCAAGATGCAGACTGCAGCCCCCCCCACCCCCCGTCTCATCTGCAACAAGTGTCCACCCCGTCGCTTGTGTGATGACCGCGCTTAACCCAGCTGGGTTTCGCCGTCGTCAGGGCAAGAGGGGATTGTTGCCATGGAAACCTGAGAGTACTGTCAGGAGATGAAGTAGTCCAGAAAATAACTCGAGTCCAAATATCAGCTTTCCTGAGTCCTCTGTCTTTTCTCCATATCTCACTCTGCGCTTTTCTCTCCTGAACTGAACTCACACATTCTAACTCCCTCCATATACTTATATAGTTGTCTATTTACATTCTTATTTAAAATATTTGTTTATAAATGTGTATATAAATTAAAGATAATTTCATCTTGTCCTGTCTCTAAGTGGCATTTACAAGGAAAGGGGTGCGTGGGACTGAGGTTTCTCATTGCATTACAAGAGCCTATGAAAAGGCAGCACCGAACACCTTCTACATGTGCATGTGCTGATTAAAGAGGTTGGCCTATGAGCCGTGAGCCATATCTGTGTTTTTCTTTTCATATCCGAGAAAATGACTCCTGGTGTTGGTCCCTAAGTGATGGTCTGTCTGTATGAGTACGCAAGGGTACCATACTGAGATGTATTAGTATAGAGAGAAATATTGAGAACTGTGGATCAACACCACTTCATTCTAATACTTTTGTGTAAAACTCTGTCTCAGATGCAGGGTTGTACATTCACTGTTGTTGTGTTCTGGCTTGTGCACTGGTGCTTATTGATGAGGTACATTCATAACTGGTTGGGTGATCCACAGTGGATCTGATGTTTAACAAGTGTAACAGCTTGGAGCTGTCTCATGTCCAATGTGCTGTTAGTATTATTATTACAATGCCCATCTGCTTGTTGTCAATGCTACAATATGCAGAGGACCATGAGCATGTGTGGTCTGTAGTGTAAGGTGCTTTGCCTGCTGGGAAAGTGGAGGACTACTTTGGGATCACAGGAGAAGGAATATTTAAAGTCCTGGATTGTCTTTTAACTGCTGGTTGCTGAACTTCAATGTCTCTATCCTTCTCTGTCTCTCCTTTTATTTGCTTCCCTACTTCTTAATACACTCTCTCCATCTCTCTTACTTTTCTGTCTGTCTGTCTGTCTGTCTGTCTGTCTGTCCGTTTAGCTGTTGGTGGAGTCTGGCATAGACATCTCGCTGCCAAACACTTCCCGGTATAGTGGTGGAAAACTGTAGGCGGTCTCTGGATGGACCAAGCGGAAAAACTCAAGTTTATCAATGTGGAGGTTGCAGATGGACTTCATTATGGGCAGCTTGGACACCATCTGTGGGGACAGAAGGTATACAAGTGAAGTTCATGTATCTGTGTCTTTATGTGTGTACAGTACATTTGTCGCTTGTCTTTACCTTGTCCAGTTTCTCGTCTGAAGCACCACTCTTGTGCAGACTGTGTTGCAGAGCCAGGTACACTTTCTCCTGGAGTTTCTGGACCTTTTGGCCTTCTGTTAGCCAGTGTCGATCTACACGGTAGAAAATATTTCAGATGATAAACATACCATGTGTTTCTCCTTAAGTAACTTGAATCCACATCGTCTGACATTATACATTTAGGTCAGCCCAGAATGCAATATATAAATGCAATATGATGTTTTGTTGCACATAATTTTCCACACTTCCCAAAATCCCATCCAAGTCAACATATTTTGTCTGGAAACTTTGGGCCCTTCAATGAAAAGTACAATTAAATACTATGAGTTCAAAAAACATCACTGGGTGAAAGGAATGGTGGGCCTGCAGCTTTCAAAGATGTTATGAGACCTGTCTTTGCTCTCTAAAGTCAGAAGTTGATACGTAGAAACATGAAGGAAATGACGAGAACAACAAATTGAAAACCTACATTTGTGAGACATCTACATTTTGAAATATATTGTGTCAAATGTTGTTGAAAATAGGCATTCAACTATTTTACTGAACACCTTTACCAAAGCTGGAACATCATTGAATAAATCTATGATTTAACAGTATAACATGCTCTTATTCCTGAACATGTTTATGTCTGTTAGATATCATCACCTGGAGATAGAAGAACAGCCGCGCTGAACAGAGCCATCTCCTCGTCAGACAGCTGCAGACGGCAGAGTCCTTTCCCCAGGTCAAACACTGCACTGACCAGGTCGTCACAACCTGCAGAAACGCAGGAAATTAATCCACTAGCTATCAACCATAGACTGTAAAAAGAATATCAACAATGGGCAAAGGGCATGAAGAGGTTAATGGTCCTGTTTATTTGAAATATCAGCTGACCCTGGAGATATTTGGGATGAGGAAGGTGTGTATTCTTAGCTCTATTTTTCTTTTACTTATTGGCTGAGATGGGAAACTCTTCTTAGCAAGAAAATTTGGATCCAAGGGTTTTCAACAGCTCACCGTGAAATACTGCTGTATTGAGTGAAATATATATCCTTAAAATTACACAATCTAGGGAGTTTCCCCATAAATGACTTGAGTAGAGTTTACTATTGTGCTTAATAATGTTTTTCTCATTGAGCTGTATTGTTAAGCAGTTCTGAAAATTAAGAAACTGGAGACAAACTTTCAACCTAGGCATCTCTCTTTATAGCCAGTTGTAGCTTTAAGGAGCTGCCGCTGACAAGATTGAGGTTGACATCACTTATGGAGTTATTTTAAGAACAGTTACAGGTGTGTCATTAAAAACAAATAACCATTTCAGTCAGCAGCGCTCTCTCTGTAGGCATCTTCTTTACCACCCAGTGCATGTGGAAAAAGACTTTCTAACTTACATTAAGAGTGAGAGACATAAGAGGCTTTTATGTGTCACCTGGCTAATTATCTGAATGCTTTAGCGCTTACACAACTACATCTGTTCCTCACCAAGTGCTTTGAAGAAGTGAGCCGGAGCAAACTTCCCATTGAAGAAAATGGTGCTGTTGTTGACGTTGAAAGCTCGGCACATGCGTATCAGCAGAACCTCCAAGCAACCTGAAAGGACAGCCATAGATAGAGGCAAAGACAAAGAAAAGGAAAGGGAGGAGAGGAGTGACAGAGAGGGTCCAAGATGCTCCAACATGCACAAAACATAACAACAAAATATGAATAATTTTGACCCATAAATTGGTGCATAGCATATGCAATGACATTTTTGAACCGTTTAAAAATCAACAGGATAACATGGATACCACAAAGATTTTTTTAAAAAAAGTTCAAATCATTTACAAATAGTAAACACATGTCAAATATGTGCATTTTTATACAGAAAATAATTGAAAATGTTGAAATGAATGTTTTTTTTCTCCCCAATGTTCAAACCAGGTATGTGTAATTTATTATAAAACATAAACAAATGGCAAAAAAGGCAAAGGTAGAGGGTTGGAGACAGAAAAACAGGAAGGAACTAAAGTTAGCAAGTTTCAGACTTTACTTTGCAAGACATAACACTGTGAATCAAGTATTTGCAATTTTAAACATGTTTTAAGACTGTACACTGACCTGCTTTCAGCAATATAATCTGGTCATTCTGGCACAGGTCCATGAAGCCAGCAATGCGTTTGGCAAACTCCACCACATACTGGATGGCATTGGTAATGTGATGTGCACACTGCTGCCACATCCACTCAGCCGACTGAAGAAAGAGATGCAAGTGTTACAAGTCCATTGACATCACTTCAATATAAATATCGACTTAGTAATTCAGTATTTGCACACACCAAACACATATTATCATTTATTTTTCCTTTTTCTGTCTGTGAATAAAGCAAAAATGTCAGCAAAGTAATCTACTCTTTAAATGTCTTGACAGCTGTCCTCACAGACCACACATTAATTTCAAGTGTGCATTTGTGCATTCAAGTGTACCTTGTTTTGAAAAGCACGTGTTTCCTCAGGTGCGTATTGTACCCAGGTGAATCTCTTCATTTCATCAGCGCTGTACTGACACGTCTCCAGATGAGACTTAACAATACTCTGAGTGATGCGCTCTGTCAAGAAAAAGACAGCACACACACACACAGATAAGCATCAGTGCTTCTCACTCACAGCATGTTTTTGTGCTGTAACATTGGTGTTATTATATTATATTGGTGTTATTTACAGGCCAGTGTGGCCAGTTACACAACTGTTGTGTTTGATGCCCCTGACAGGATTAAGTGCTAATGGCTCATCTCATTTTTACCTCTGCAGCTGTTATGATCTTTTCACTCATAACACAAGCCTCATTGTCTCTTTCAAAGGTCTGCAGAGTCATATTCAAAGTTTTTCCAGCAGCCATAAAGATGTAAAAGTATACAGGTGTGTTCTTAGTCAAGGCTTCGCGACACATCTCCAAAATGCATTTGCTTCCTTGTCACTATAAGCACCATTATGTCTTTATTGGTCCCTGCTTTTGAGCTCATACTGATGTATGTATTACACCTGTTTAATACAAGCTGCTTTCCTGTTTGTTTCACCCATTTAACCTTGTCCTTGTCCTGTTTTGCTGTTCTATCTAGTTCTGGTTCTTCTTGTTTATGAGATATGTCCTTGTGCTTAATCTTTGTTTTTTCACTCATAATTTACATTCTGAAAAGGTAAATAATGACCAGTGGAAAACCTGTAGCATTATATCTGACAGTACAACATGCTCACGCCACTTCTCCTACCGGTGTGGGAATGATGTGTTATTGATCGTTGTTGGGACTCACCGAGGTCTGTTATTGAGCAGTCATCAGACAGATGGTCTAGCAGTGGATGTGTGTCTCCCAGATGTGTGTGATGCAGGAGCTGGATCCCATTGCTGTCCACCACGTCCAGCAGAGTCTGCTGTGGGGAATTCTGATTAGACAAGGACGAGGAAGAAGAGGAGGATGAGGAAGATGAGTTGGAGGTGTTCCCGGTGCTGGCTCCGCCGCCGAGCAGCTCCAGGCTGCAGTACTCGCTGGCCTCCTCGGGGGTGAGTGGCAGGTCAAAAAGGTCAGGCAGCGCCGCAATGTCATCCAGGTCACTGAGGGTGGAGCTGGAGCCCCCGCTGCTGTAGGATCGGCTCAGTCCCTCTTCGCTATCTTCCCCACCACCGCCACAGACACCGTCCTCCTTGGGTAAGGACAGAGCAGTGGCGCCCCCTGTGGACCCCACAGACTCCTGGGACTTCTGGTGCTTTTGCACTTCGGCGTAGAGGCTGTCGCGCTGCTTCTTGGACATGCGACCAAACTTGACCGCTGCAGAGAGAAAATACATTTCATTATAGCAGACAAACAAAACAATTCATAAGCACAGCCATTACACTGTAAACGTTGAGTCACAAAAAAGCTAAAATGAATATTGATGAAATATGTTCCACATTTAATTCCGTGTTTAAGTCTACTTTAACACAGAACTTTAACAGCTTTTCTGTGGCCAAACAAAATAAAATTCACATCTATTTGCTACAGCTGTCAGCTCAATCTAATTATGAGATATTTGTGGCTCACAGACTTCTGCCACCTTATCTGTAAGTACTGTATGTTCCAGACCCTATATCCAGTGCGCATGATGACAGTCTATCAATTCTCCTGGTATCAGCGTTACATTAAAGAAACACATACCTAGGGATTCACATCTACTGGACATCCCCTTTGTAAGAGAAAGTCTAAACTGTGGTAATGTATTAAGTTTACTGTGGAATAACATGGTCAAAGGAATTGTATAAAGAGAGTACAGGGCTTTCTTTGTGTGCTTTTACCATCTCTGCTCATGCCCAAAGCCAGACACTTCTGTAGACGGCAGTGCTGGCAGCGGTTACGGTTAGTTCGGTCGATCAGGCAGTTCCTCTGGCGGGAACAAGAGTACATGGCATTGTTCTGCTGGCTGCGGCGGAAGAAACCCTAGACACACAAACACAAGCGTGCAAGCTCGGTAAATGACAAAAGCATTTTCAGATGAATGGTTGAAGTCAAGTTTGGTGGCCTGCTTCCCCTCTCTGTGCTTCCTCCTCACCTTGCAGCCTTCGCAGGTGATCACTCCATAGTGGATTCCTGAGGACTTGTCCCCACAGATCTTACAGGGGATGACCTCGATCTGAGCTGCAGGACCAAAAACAACATTGATGAGGTAGATCAGAGCTACGTAGATGATCAAATGATCTGCTTACTGAAGTGCTGCAGTGGAATACTTAAGTTGTGCGAAACCATTGAGACATACTCTGGACTGATTTGAAATATATGGAGAACCATACCTTAGCAACGATTCAGTTAATGATTTTCTTTATGAATAATATTTTTCAGAAACTTATTTGGAGGGCCTTTTTCAACTTTGACCCATCTCTTCCGGTGTTGCCCAGTAGAGTCAACATCTTAATACTCTCCATTTATTTTGCAGCCCTTTGGGCATATCATCAATAAACTATTCTTTATCCTCAGTGGTACGTTGAATAAGCAGCTGTACAGTTAGTCACACAGAAACCTGACAAGATGGAATTAAATCCTTTTTTAAAGTGCTGACAGTAACAGTCTGTCTTCCTTCTCAATGATAAAAAAAACCTTTATTTTAATTCTTCTCCATCACTATTATACACACCAGTCATATTTAAGGCACAGTTCTAGTCTCTATCATGTTTTTTCTGCAGCTACAGCTTTGGCCAAAATTAGTTCCTTTGTATCTTTTGTAGACCTTGAAAATGTTGGCCGTGCTTTTATCTTGTCACAGAGGGACTGATCTGAGCTCTGTTGAAGTCTCTAAATTTCTCTGCCTCCAGCTGATAGAAAAGCAGCTGCAAGGCATTTAACAATCTCTATTTTGGTTTTCTATTAATGATTTACATCATTATTATGATTCACAACTGAAACACAAATCCTATTATTGTGCCAGAAAGTAGTAATTGAGGACAAACACACTTCTTGCAATGGGTCCAGGGAATAAAGCACATGCAGTAAAGAGAAGATAACTTGCCATGAACTGTGTTTTTCTCACCCTTCATGAGGCCCCCATAAGGGAACAGAGTACACAGATAGGGAATCACATGATGCCAATTGCACACTTGACACACTCACAAAGATTCCTTCTTTCTAGTCCAAGGGAAAAAAAACAAGAGCAGCAAACTAAATCATGTACTATATGAATCTGTATAACCTTAAACTGATTTACAAAATCCCATTTATACCACTTGTGAGGGTGAGGTATGGAAAACCACTTAGGTTAGTGTGACTGATGAGGAATTGCTGCACTCTGAGGTACTGGAAAACACAACTTTCCACTTCTTTTCCCCTTTTCTGACACAGTCGGCTGTCTCTTCTCTAAAACCGTTGACTAAAATACTCCAACTGATCAAGGCAGCTGCAGACATGCAGTGGAAAAATATCTCCTCTCCCTCCCTTCCTCTATTTCTCTCAGGTTCCCCTCCACCCCTCCCTCATCTCTCGATTATATAACTCTCCGTCTGTGAGCATTCCTCACAACACTCATTCAGCAGGCTCACTCTAGCAACACTGACGTCCCGCCCCTCCCCAGGCTCTCTCTTTCCCATTGGCTGAGCAGCGTTCACGGCCTCCTCTGTATTGGCTGAGTCATCCATCACTCTGCGCTGTGGCCTGTCAGCCCATGTGGACATTCTGTCCCACTGACACACTTTCCCACTGCAGGGGGAGAGGAGGAGGAAGAGGAGGAGGAGAAGGCGTGCTCCATCCGACTCTCTACAGATCACTTTTAAGGTGGAGTCGAACTTCCCCATAAAACATCTCCCTTAATATCAGGAAACTGTTACATAACAATAAAACTAACTAAGCAAGGCCGATGATAATAAACAGAGTTTGGTTAGTAGCCATAACACAGATCTTCACTTATTTTCCATTATACTATTTCTGTATGGACTGATTTCTATGTAATAATCAGACTAGAGCTACAGCAGAAAAGTGACTGCCAAATATTTTTCATAATCTATTAATATTTACAGTAATTTGTCATGTTTCTCTGTTTTACATCATATTAAAGTGAATATATTTGAGTTAATAATTGAAAGGTTTATGAATGACAAATCGCAGTACCCCATACTGTACCTGGCATCAGTCCACTCAGACATACTCTGAAGTTGAATGTCAGCTATGCGGCCCACTCCCCAGCCTTTGACACTGAGCCTCTGCTTCAACCCGATCTATTCTTGTCCTGTGTTGAGAGCCAGAACTACACAGATGCCTGGTCGACCACAGACATGCTTTCTCACTCCCCTCCCTGACACTCTGCAGATCTCCAGGCACCACACAGAGACAGTCAAATTTAATTTAAGTCGTTTTTGTTCCCTTATTTAATGTGATGGTATTGTCTGTAAGCTGGTTAATGAAAAATGACGATCCAGTTAAACCAATTATCTACAAAGGAAGATTCAATAAGTTCAGAAAATTAACAGGGATGTCTTGAAGGGTTTAACCACCAGCAGTCTAGAGAAAGAACCAGAACTGCAGCTAGCAATTGTTTTCATAATTGATTACTCTTATCCATTGTTTTTTTTTTTAATAATCGTTTGCTTTAAAAACATTAGAAAATAGTGAGAAATGCCATAAATGTTGCACCAACTGTACAAAATGCACTGGTATTTCATTATATAAGATGAAGAAAACCACTGCATAAGCACATTGAGAAGCTGGAACAAGTGCTCTTTCTGCAATAGAGACTGATAGTCTATCCACTGCTTATTTAACAGAATTTAACAGATGCCAAACTCAACAGTCTGACAACTCAAATAGAGACACAACAGCAGAGACCACAGTAATGTTAAAGCAACATTTACCTTTAACCCTGAATATCATTGCTGACCTGCACTAAAATACCAGTCTTGGCCTCTGACCTTTAGCTCTCTAGAGAGAGTCTGGATTTCAAGAAGATCAATATCAATCCTGCTTTTTTATAACATGATGAATGAAGGCTGCATCTACCCACTAAACTGTTAACTAAGTTGCAAAATACTAACATAAAACAGGACAAAATGAGTTGAAATGATGGTAAATGGCAAACGGTGTGAGGCCGGTGTTTGAGCGTTTTCACTGAATAAACTGGGGAACAGACACTTTAACACTTACAATGTGTTGATCAGCCTGCTGAATGTGTCACTGTGTTATTTCTCCTAAAGGTTAATTCAGCAGGGGTGGGGTAGAGAGAAGCTGAGACCAATCACTGACATTTAGCTTCTCACTGTTCACTTCTGGCTATCTTGTTAGAAACAAACAGCCAATAATCCTCCAACACTATGGCTTGTGTTATCATTAAGTGTGTCAGTGTGTCGATGTAACTCAAAGGAAAAAATATGAATATTGACCCCACACATGTTCACCCCCACAAACATGCAAACATGCACACACATCACTTCACTGTTTTAAAAGTTTATAACCTGCTGGGCTGCATGAGATAATGCACAGTGAGTCGGGTTCATTTTGCAATAAGTCACAATAACATAGAGACTAAAGCTAAATGCCTCGAACATCAGATTAACTCAAGGCTGCACGGTGTTCTTTTAATTTCTCTCGTTAAGAAGATCGACTGACAGCACAAGGAGACACGCTGAACAGGAGGTCTTGTGCTCCAGCTCTGTGCACATTAAAGGGTGAAGCATTTGTGTCATGCCTCACAGTCGGTGTAGGCTAGCAGTGCTGTACCACAACAACCCACTGTGGTGGCTACCCTTCATTCCTCTGACAGTCAATGACAATACTAATGGAGGAATGTTTTCCAGATTATTCTTCACCCATAACATGAGGTGTTTACAAAGCCTGCGGTGATGAAAGCACATATCATATTCTCAGATATGAGACCAAAACATTGTTTTTGTTTTAACACTTTCACTTTGAATATGTGAACATCTTACTGACTACATTTGACACCACAAAATAATGTGAGATGAGACTTCACTAAAAATGCATAGACTACACATAAGTTGGCTGTCTGTCTGCTGGTGCATTCAAATCAAGGGGCTCTATTTTAAAAGATGCAAATACCAGTGGAGGCCAAGTTGAGGCCCACAAAGGGGTTTACAACAGAGCAAGGATTTCTAGGCCTCCTCTACCGGGTGTCAGTATGTGCCTATCTTACCATCTTTCACTGTCTTTATGAAAGAAATATTAATACATTCTGCAGAAGTACACTCAGCTATCCAGTACACAGGAAGTGTCAGAGATCCTGACATCACAACAGGCCTCTAAAAATGTGTCAGCAGACCAAAGCTGTTGGAATGACTTAACAATAATTGTCACTGTAAATGTGCATGTTCAAACTGGACTAAAATATGCTGACGTGCTTTTCTGATGAGGAAATGGCAGATTGAGTAACTAACCTACATTTTCAGCACAGTGAGCTAAGAAAGGGCCATGGTTTGTTTACATTTGGATATCCTGCCAGAAACAGAGCCACCCTCCACCACAGAGGCCCCTCACCCCCGCAGAAAAAAACCCCAAAAAAAAAACTCTTTCCTCCATGGCCAAAAAACAAAACCCCTGGCAGGAAATCTCCTGTCCTGCACAACAAGACAGTGTGATGCAAGATTGTTGGTAATAATAGTCGATAGTCATATAACAATCAGGTATGTTAGTATGTTAGTTTGCAACTAAAAACTGATGAATGAAGGTTTTTGTGGTATGAAATGTCTTCCCTGTATACAGCAAAAATATTTAATTGAATGTTAAAGAACGTTATGTGTTGCTATTTTAATATTTTTAAATAGGACTATTTCAGTTAAAGTGTATTTGGATGTAAAATATATAAATTAATCAAATAGCAGAATATCAACAAACTCCCTGGCTAATAACAATCATCTGCTGCCCTCTGCCCAAGTTCAAGCTCAGTTTCCATCATGGAGACACTTCGGACAGTCAGTGCGCTCATGTAGCCTCACATGGCGCTGCACGCTCGGCGGCACGGCGCTTCCCAGACTCTTCCACCCTCCCTCCGCTGCCTATGCTGTATAATATTGGGTGACATAACTGGGTCAGTGGAACAGCCAGCTCCCTCTCCCTCTCCCTCACACAGTCAGCCATGCTGGCACAGCCGTCACACAACAACATCACACAGCTACACCAACAGTTCACATCCATCTTACTCACTGAGTAAGAAAAAAGTTAACAAGCATCTTCACAAATGTTGGATTTTCACAAAATGACATAATGCCAATAAATGTCAGAAAATGGCGCGATCCTTGATTCTTTAACAAGATGTGTGCAAAACCTTTTCCAGTTCAATTAACCTGCTCGTAAACCTGATTAACTCGAACATCTCGATTACATAATTGCAGTTTGATTAACAACAAGCTCCTCTCTTGCCCCTCCCTCTCCGTATTGCACAACTGTAACATGGATCCCCTAGCAAACATTTGCAGGAGGACTCCCAGGTGTGACATGACTCGTATTTCTTCAAAAACAGACACATTTGTCACTATAAAGCAAAATTACGCGCAATTGAGGTGTTGGGACTGATTTCACCATGAACTGACCTGAGAGTAATAAAAAACTGAATTCATCTGGCTGAGTGAATTCTCATGCTTGAACTACATGCTTCCAGCTGGCCATCACTGCATGCTGAAGTTCACTGTGGAGAGCATGCAGCCTCGGGCTCTGTGCAGCTATAATCCAGTCATGAGGGATTAATCCGCACTGGGAGAAAAACAGGCGCACGTCTCCAAGTGCCCCTGAGCGCACACATGTGTCCGCTTAGACCCGCACCAAAACCACACCGTGATCCCCTCCAAGTTCAGCCAAGCATGCATAGTTTCACTGCGAAATAAAAAAAATCATCTTACCTCTCATTTTAGATGTTTTATTTCTCTTGGATGAACCAAAGAGAAGCGCCGGCTACATGTGGTTGTTGTCGGTGACAGGACAGAGGTGGACAAACCGCTGGAGCCAGAGTGATCTGTCTGTAAATATTAACTTCAACTGCTGACAGCTCTCCTGAAGGACGACAGAAATAAAGAAAGGAGACACCAACGAGAACAAACTCCTCTATCTCTCGGTCAAGTCCGACCGGAATAACAGAGTGCAGAAAGTCGCTGTGGGTCGCATCGTCTCTTCTAGATTCAGCGCAACTTTTTGACAGAATAGTCTCACGGTGGACGAGCGGTGTTCGGACCCCCCTCTGCGCTCTGACTCTCCGCCTGCTTTCCTCTCAGTCTACCCTGCTAACCTACTTTCTCCCAGCGTGGACTCTCCCATGATCTCACTGCCGACAGCTCCTCCAGTAGATCTCGCGGGAGCGCGCAGCCAGGCGCGAGTTTAAGGTAGCCGAGCAAATGATTGACTGCTGGCGGTCTTTTGTAGTGAGAAATAAATCCAGAGGATCAATGTCAGGAAATAATAGGAAGGCAATTAGTCCCACATTCAGTTCCGCCATGTATGCTATTTTTCCCGTCACTTCATATGATTCAGAGCAGTCCCTGTAACTGTAAATCATTATTTAGGAACAAAGCAGCAAGAAGCTATCAGACTGGCTCTTTGTTTACCACAGAGCTGAGTTCGCTGAATATTTATTTTATTACAATAATGTTGATGTGAACATTTGGCCTGAGTGACTTAAAGAAAAGAAAGATGCCCAAAATTCACTGGTTCCAGCTTCTAAAAGGCAGGTTTTTTTGTAAACACTTGTTTACTTGTTTTTCTTTAGGTTGAAAATAGACTATTTGAAAATGTCGCCTCATGGTGATCAGGGTTTTTCACTATTTTACATTTTACAGACCAAACAAGTAATAATAATTGTTACCCCAACACCTCTAAATATTAATGAAAAGTGAAGTTAAATTTGATGCCAATGCAGCCAGAGACTCATTTTGTGGATTTCTGAAATATTAATTTGAGCTTTAGTACTCAAATGAGTTTTGCATTATTAAGAAAATACCCGGCTGGTCTCCTAGTGATTGCTCACCATCATTCAATTTATTTTCAGCAGAGCAGCTTCAGAGTTTATGGTTTGATCCACGTCTGTCTGGTTCCTGTTTTGTGTTCGGATTTCTGGACGTGCAGGAACACATCACAGTAATAATACTTATTTACACTTCAGTATTAAGGCTTTCCTCGACTAAATGTGTAAATTTTTTTGAGCTCGTATGAGTCATGTCTTTCTTTGCACATTTTGTTCTTTAAAGAAAAGTAAAATATTTACAGCTCATCTTTCTATGTTTGATTGAGGACGAAGGCTTGGTGTGTGTGTGTGTGTGTGTGTGTGTGTGTGGGGGGGGGGGTTGTGTTGCTATAGCAGGCGGCCTTATGATGCAATGATCTGGCAGCAGTGTTATGAAACAGCATGAAGGCAGAGATTACTCAAACTGGGTTAGTGGAGCAGCCGAGCACAGAGCTCCTACAGTCACAGAGTCTTTCTCGTTTTCACCCACAGAAACATTCACTCCCATTCTTTTACTGGTCCGTCTGCCTGCCCTTTTCGTTGTTTGTCAATTGTAATAACAGTTTTATTTATACAACTATACACAGGGCCAAATGAACTCGGCTGGGAAGGTTCTGGTGTTTCTATTTAGGCACACATGTTAGAATAGAAATGTTTGAAGCTTTATTATTCTCGTCCTTTTCTCGCACGGCTTTTCCCTCGCCACCTCTGCTGTTTTTCCCTCTCTCTCTCTCGCCCAGCTCCTCTGAAGCCCCTCTGTTCTACGTCTCCCTTGACAACGGCAGTGACACTTTGACCTCAGGTCTTACGTAACCACTGTGCAGCTCGATTAGACAGCAGAGGAAGGAGAGAGGGAGGGCGAGGGAGTGGGAGGAGGGCTTCGGCATGGCTTGCATGCGGCAGACATTTTGTTGCCGATGATAAAGTAAGAGGTAAAAGAAGAGGCGAGGGAAAAGAAGCTGAGAGCTGCAAAAGGAGTTTAGGGTTGCCAGCAGCAACATAACAGGATAGTGAAATGAGAAATAAATGGATGTATATTTATATCACAGACATATGTGACAACAAGCAGAGCTGAAGCACACACAAGGAGGAAAAATAACCCACATTTTCAAAAGCAACACAGGTTTAAAGTGACAGTCCTGTGGAGCTAGCAATGATGTCTCTGCAGAGAAACATTATATTTCCAGTTCACACCTGCTGGGATTATTTTAGCCTCTCTAAAATAAAATTAGCTGCAAAAAGAGTATCTTAGTTTAGAAACACAGCCTAGTGGACTCTCAGCAGGTTAAGAGGAACTCTTGCTTCTGTCACCGTGACCAGCATGAATGGGTGTAGAGAACCAGTCACAGTACAGTAAAGTGTTTGTGATAAGCAGTCCATTGGTTTCCAAACTTCTTCACTTAAAAGAACCAGAACTACATTAAACCACAGCCCCCCTTTTCATACACTTTGTACAGGTTTTATTACAGAAAGTGTATGAAGTCCATGATCACAATAGCCATTAGAGAGATGAGACTTGCTCAAAACCTACAACAACATGGGAATAAAAATCACAACAGAGTAATAAATATGATGTGCATAAGAAGTACGTAAGAAGAGCCTTATAAAATACCAATAAAAGTAACATATGTTTAGTAAAATAACTCAAATGAAATAGAAAAATAATAATTGCAAATGAAATCAAGAGAGAAATGACATTGAAAAAGCACTAACATGTAAAGCTTTGTAATTGTCAAACTTATGGGGGGAATTATAGTGATTTAACGTCTTTTTCTTTTTGCTGGGGACCCCTGGAACCTATTTCTAAAACCACTGCAGTAGGCCAGACTAACTGTCAGCATTCACCCATGAATCCATGCTTGTCGTCTTCTGTTCGACCGTCAGGCTAGAGGACAGTTTGTGTTGTACAGAAGGTCCATGTGTTGTTAGGAATGGCATAAGGTTTCTCCTGACTCAGATCAAAGTCAGTGCAGCCTTGTGACTCCCCGGGGTTGAATTTAAAGGCCTCTCTCACATCAAAGAGTCTTTGTAGGGATGAGGGACCAACTGTAACTGATTGGCTGCACATGGTTTCACTGGGGCCCCATGGCCAATCTCTGCTTTAGCAGAACCAAGTCCTTATGTTACTGACTCTCTTCTTATGCAGTACATTGTAAAACAATTTTATGCAAACAGGGTAATTTAAGATCGTGTTATTCACCACGTCATTTTGTAATTTGTTCTAATTTGTAGCTGCATCACGCCCAGCAAAAAGACGAAAGCACACAATCGCACATACACATGTAGTGATTGTGTCAATCAGTTTGCTGGGATTATTTCAGGCTCCTGTCAGCCACTGAGCTGTAATCCCTCATTGGATTAATCTCCTGTTTTCGCCTCTCTGGAGAAGCTATTAATCCCTCCCCCTCCCTGCAGCCATGGTTTGGTAATCTGGAGCTGGGAGTGTTTCTACGTCATTAGGTCAGTGTGTCAAACATTGCTTCTTCCTGTGACAACATACTTATCCTCCTCCGCTCCACTCCTCGTTACATCCTAACCCTAACCCTCTTTTCATTTTCTCATTCCTGTTCTTTTTGTTTTTATCTTCTTCGCTCCTGTTGCCACTCTGCACTGTACATCTTTTTCTCTTTCATTCTCAGTTTATCCTTACCTGTGCCATTTTTCATGTACTTCTCATGTTTGATAACACCTGCAGAATAAATAGAATATGAGTTCAACCCCAGGTCATTAGGTACAGCATTTACATTCCCCTTCCAGTCCTTGGGTTGCTTGACACCCAGTTACTCTGCTGTAAATGAGCCATTATGAAGTCTGGAGCCATTTATCACATATATTCTAAAAAGTGTCCGTTTTGAAGATCAAGCACAACCTGCACTGAAGTAAAATAGAGATAGGCAAAACCTGACAAAGTCATTTTCATATCCTGATATGATCATTTTATTCATTTATTGTATATACTAAGTCCTGGCCAATGCACTTACTGAGTGAGGCATTAAAGGCCCTGAAAACATTTTTCTCAATCTAATCCTAACGCCCTAATAATAATATGTATTACTTACATACAAATGATAGTAATGTATATAATATTCATGACACATATTCTGGACATTCCTGAACAGGGGAAGAAGTTCATATAGTCACATGATTCAAACTAGTCCTCCAACATGTTGTTGAATTCATGTTTGCACATCATGTTCTTCATGGCTGTTTGAGTCTGTTTGAGACAGAGTCACGCCTATGTTTACATTTCTATAGTATGTCTGGGTTGGTCTTGTCTCAGTTTCTCATCTTTTACGTTTCTGTCGCTTTGTTCCTCACACAGCAGTTTCAACTTCCACACCCACCACAGAGGTTTGAATGGAGAAAGGACTCTGAGACACAATATTGACACAACCTCTAATTTAAGTAATAGATCATTGAAACATGTCACGATTGATTGAAGTGTGAAGCTGTTCTTGATCATAACTAACACACCAAATGGCTTTAAAAGAAGTGCTTGCTCTCAGCATGAAAAACAAACTGCGGCTTTTGTCTGTGTCAGCGTCCACATATAGATAACCAATATATGCCATGTAAAAGGAGGAAGTTGCCATGGCAACTGGGCTGTGTTTATCACTGATATGAATCAATGTGCTTTGCCATGTGGGCATGACCCAGTTACACCTGAGTGAGTGCACCCATATGGGCACTGCATGCAGTCACACATGGATCGACATGCAATATTTCCATCTCCAGTAAATAAAACCAGCGAGGTGGAAAAAGTTAATCCAGAGTCCTGTTTGTTTTCCTCAAGACTACTCTCACTTCCGCCTTCTACCACCTTGCGTCCTCCATCTTTGGCCAGATGACCTACATCTGCTGTAGAGACCACTCCTCTCATCTCACCGCTCTTCCTCCCTCCCATTTCCCCTCAGATCTTCTATTTAATTTTATTTTCATGCAAGACTACAGCTCATTTTACACATAATCCTCTGCTTCAAATTATGTAATCAGGGAAGGCTGGGATTACTGAATAATCCTTTTGTGTTGAGCAATTTCACAAAATACATGAGGTAAAAATGACTGAACATTACATTTTTTTGTTATGCATCTTTCGCCTGGCTTCTGAACAGGTTTATCATTTTCACCACACACAGCTTTGGCCTCTTGCTTTAACACCATCTGCTCCACATCGAGTATCTCCCCTCAGATGGCCATTTACACAGATAAACACCCTGCATTTGAAAATCAGGCAGGGGTGAGATTTGGTTACTGTGTTCATATATAACTGCCCAGATGACTCATCACAGCACAGCCAGCAGAAACAGAGACATCTAGTGTTGTGAAAGTGGCATAACAGGCTGCTCTTATGTAATACTTGGAGTTTGCTCTCTGCATGCATCGACTGCACAGACAGGTTATGAGTTCAGTGTTTTATGGGCTTCAAAAACAGCAGACAAATGTTAGAACTGTCATCTGGTATTTATAGGCGTGTGTTCCCACAGTAGATGCACAGTGTGACAGTGACACACTTTCTGACGGCTGCACTTGACTTGACTGGCCTTCCAAAATGTGTGAATGCTCGACCACAACCCCCACAGACATTATGCAACACCGGAGCGTTATGCAATCTGTCATCACAACAAATACTTGGAGCAAATCAAACCAAAAGAGCAAAAGTCTGGCTGGTGAGCAGCTCCATGTAGCGCTGAGAGACTGGACCGGCTGTTAGAAAGAAGGTGTGAGCTAAAAGAATCAATGTCATCAATGACATGGAGGAGATTCCAGAGGTAATAATACGAGAGAAACGGGTTAACACTGAGCCACAGCAGGGAGCGGAGGGGAAGGGAAAAGGAGAGAGAGAGGAGGCAGGAGAAGGGAGAGAGGGGAGGAGGGAGAGAGAGGAGGCACGAGGAGGAGAGAGAGGGGAGGAGGGAGAGAGGAGAAGGGAGAGAGAGGAGGCACGAGGAGGAGAGAGAGGGGAGGAGGGAGAGAGGAGAAGGGAGAGAGAGGAGGCAGGAGGAGGAGAGAGAGGGGAGGAGGGAGAGAGAGGAGGCAGGAGAAGGGAGAGAGAGGAGGCAGGAGGAGGAGAGAGAGGAGGCAGGAGGAGAGAGAGGAAGAGGGAGAGAGGAGAAGGGAGAGAGAGGAGGCAGGAGGAGGAGAGAGAGGAAGAGGGAGAGAGGAGAAGGGAGAGAGAGGAGGCAGGAGGAGAGAGAGGAAGAGGGAGAGAGGAGAAGGGAGAGAGGGGAGGCAGGAGAAGGGAGAGAGGGGAGGCAGGAGGAGGAGAGAGAGGAGGCAGGAGAAGGGAGAGAGAGGAGGGGAGAGAGAGGGAGCACAGTGAGTGGAGAAGGAGGAGTGTCTTCACTGACTGAGTGATGGAAACCCCCCTGACCACCAGTAGACCAACAGACCAGTAGACCAGTAGACCAGTAAACCTGTATACCAACAGACCAGTAGACCAGTAGACCAGTAAACCTGTATACCAACAGACCAACAGACCAGTAGACCAGTAGACCAGTAAACCTGTATACTAACAGACCAGTAGACCAGTAGACCAGTAAACCTGTATACTAACAGACCAGTAGACCAGTAGACCAACAGACCAGTAGACCAGTAGACCAGTAAACCTGTATACTAACAGACCAGTAGACCAGTAGACCAGTAAACCTGTATACCAACAGACCAACAGACCAGTAGACCAGTAAACATGTATACCAACAGGACAGTAGACCAGTAGACCAACAGACCAGTAGACCAGTAGACCAACAGACCAGTAGACCAGTAAACATGTATACCAACAGACCAGTAGAGCAGTAGACAAGTATACCAACAGACCAGTAGAGCAGTAGACCAGTATACCAACAGACCAGTAGAGCAGTAGACCAGTATACCAACAGACCAGTAGACCAGTAGACCAACAGATCAGTAGACCAGTAGACCAGTAGACCAACAGACCAGTAGACCAGTATGCCAACAGACCAGTAGAGCAGTAGACCAGTATACCAACAGACCAGTAGAGGAGTAGACCAGTATACCAACAGACCAGTAGAGCAGTAGACCAGTATGCCAACAGACCAGTAGAGCAGTAGACCAGTATACCAACAGACCAGTAGACCAGTATGCCAACAGACCAGTAGAGCAGTAGACCAACAGATCAGTAGACCAGTAGACCAGTAGACCAACAGACCAGTAGACCAGTATGCCAACAGACCAGTAGAGCAGTAGACCAGTATGCCAACAGACCAGTAGAGCAGTAGACCAGTATACCAACAGACCAGTAGAGCAGTAGACCAGTATACCAACAGACCAGTAGAGCAGTAGACCAGTATACCAACAGACCAGTAGAGCAGTAGACCAGTATACCAACAGACCAGTAGAGGAGTAGACCAGTATGCCAACAGACCAGTAGAGCAGTAGACCAGTATGCCAACAGACCAGTAGAGCAGTAGACCAGTATACCAACAGACCAGTAGAGCAGTAGACCAGTATGCCAACAGACCAGTAGAGCAGTAGACCAGTATACCAACAGACCAGTAGAGGAGTAGACCACTATGCCAACAGACCAGTAGAGCAGTAGACCAGTATACCAACAGACCAGTAGAGGAGTAGACCACTATGCCAACAGACCAGTAGAGCAGTACACCAATAGTCAAAGAAACCCAGACAAGCTTTAAACACAAACACTGTATATCCTGAATGATATTCCATATCTGGGAAATATCTCTTTGAAAACAGAGTACGCCAAAAGGGATTTAAAACAAATTAATGGTAACAACAGGCCACATCTGAAATATGGAGCTTCATATCCTGTGCAATATTAGATTTCTGCCTTTATTTTCCAGAGAACAACATCTTTGAAGCATAAAACAGCTTTTAATAATGTCAGAGCATCACTAAGACGGCAATAACTGCTAAAAATACACACAGTAATTCCAAATAAACAGGATGCAGTCTAACAATCCCAATGCTTGTCAGGGGTCTTGCTGGAGAAATCTGAAAGCCCAAAACCAAACCCACCAAACATACTGCATTCTATTTATATTTACTGCATTATATCCATGCTCATTTCCACAGACGTTCAGCCTTTCCTTTAACAGGATGATTATTTCCCCTCTGGCTTCAAATAGTCCTCATTTCAGCTCGGAGGCCACAGTCTAATGGAGCCAGCACACCAAAACTTTCCTGAAACCAAAATGTATCTAACTAAAAATAGGTTTAACTGCGTAAAATGACAAGTAAAAGGGCCACTTCATACTCCAAAACTTTCTGCTCTGTCTTCTGCTTTAGTGTTCTCTATTCTCAACTGTTCCATCAAACTCATCCAAGACCTTTTTCCAGATCACATTTTCAGATTTCCATTGCCCCCCTTTTTCAGTTGTTCACCCTTGGTTTCTTTCCATCTGTCTTTTCCTTCCCTTTTTTGAATGAACTTGATGCTCTGCATTTCTGTATTTTGGTGCTGAAGTGACAAAGAAGACTACTGAGGCTGTTCTTCTTATTTCTGCACTTTGCTCACCTGTGTGACAACACTAGACCAGTGTTTTTAGTCTTTGGTAAAGACAGACAAAAACATCTTGACCAACTGAACAGTTTCATGACACTTTAATTCCTGACCCTAATCCTAACCTTGATTACTAAAGAGTCTAAGCCTCTAATATGAATTTTTGTCCTCCTTCTATTCCCTTTAAGTCCATTTATGCCTCTAACAACTAACAAAGATGTCCTTCTAAGGCCACAATAGACAACTATTATATGTAATGTTTCCAGGAGCCATGATCAGTAATACCATTTTAAATGTCTTTTTCATTTTCTCAACAACTCTGTTTTCCTTTTAACACAGCCACAAACTCATATAAACTGAAGGCCTTACATCATCATCATCTGCACTCTAGTGCTTGAATACGAGCACACGCAATTTCAGTAAATCTTCATTATCCAATTCCAGCTCCTTTTCTCCTGATACAAAGTAAATATTACGATGCACAATGATTTATGACCTTGGCATCATGTTCAATCAAATGTTCAGTACTTGTGTCACAAAACACGGCTCAGTCATGTCGGCAAATACACAGCATGAGCTGCCACAAACAAGTGAATCACCACAGAAGACGAACAAGCATATATCTGCCGTGAGACAGTTACTGAGAGCAAAAACATGACAACAAGACCAAACACTCCATCTCTAATTTAAGGTAGCTATCATTGTGCAGGGCTGTGTGGTTTCAGTTATCTGTGTCTTATTAGAAAAAGCTTGGCTGTTTGATTGTATCAGTTGTTGATGGGCTTAGCAGAAATTATATGCCTATTTTGTGGAAAAAGGGTTGACCCATTCTCTAAATAAAAGCCCTTCAAGGTTTGCTGCCATGTGTCATATGTTGTGTCCTCTTTTCAACCAGGAGACCGACCCATTTCTCTTTACAGTCTGAAGAGCAGAGCGGTGCTCAGAAATTTTAGCTATTGCGCAAGGATAAGATTCATTTTGTAATTTCCTTTTCCAGCCTGAGGTTGTCAGTGCAGCGCTTGACCTTCCGCTCTCACCTCCATCACAGCATGACCTTGTTGTTCCTTTGCATCACTGCTACTGGAAACGAAGCACAAACGCAAAATGAGCGGTGGATTAAAAACACAAACAGGATGCTACTATAAGGCGTGAGGAATTAAGTGCATGGAAATGTAACACAAGTAGAATTTAAATCATCATGAACACCATTAATTTCATTTTAACCACATATCTATTCATCGCCAACACTTGGTGTCTGCTGTCTGCTGGGTGCTGTCTAACTGGTACTGTATACTATTGAGCCTACTTGCCACGTGTCACACTTTTAGACATCAAAACCAACATATTAAAAAGAGAGGAAATGATGCAAATGTGGCAGAGCTTCACACGGTTCACACGGCACATTGATAGAAGACAGATATGCTGGTGCAGCTGCCTTTAAAATCAACTCAACAAGGTTTTAGCTCAGGAGAACGGCTATTTTGGTAAGTTCTGTTTTTATTTTTTTTAATTGCTGATGTATGCATGTTATGTTGTCTCCCACTAATCTGCCACACTGTTACTGTTTAACTGTTGTGGAAACAATGAGTCGATAAAGGCAAGTTCACTAAATTCTTAGTTCTTAGGATTATTTTAATGGGAAGGGAGTACTTTTCAGTTGTTGTTGTTGTTGTATCAGTGAACTGTTGAACATGCTGAACAACATTAAAGGAAAACACTTTTCTGTTGCTGTAATTATCCATCTGTTCATACTGGCTATGAGGAGATCATTTCCTAATGGTACTCCAGCAAAAGATAGAGGACAAAGTAAAACAAAAAGTAGTGATGTCACATGAGCCAGTGGAGAAACCTGGGGAAATGTTAGCTAGAGAGATCTCACCAAGCCTGCAGCCTGCTCCTCTTCCTCTGTTTGTGGCTAGCAGCTACTTTAGCCACTTCTAGAGTAGCACACCTGAAACTCTGATGGCTCCAGGTTTTGACAGGGAAGAAAAGAGAGAAGTAAAATATATCTGATTCTTCTGCACTTATTATGAGCTGTTTGCCGTCGTGATCGACGACATTATATGAGAGTAATCAGTAGACATTTAAGTTTTAAAAAAGAAAAAAAAAGTTTCAACAAAAGAATACTCTCTGACACATCATGACGTCGGTCACTGCCGCCTACTACAGTATGACTACTTATCACATACCTCAACAGATAACTGAAGCCAAACTCAAATATCTGTAATGTGTGTGCGAAAAAACTGTATTAAGACTGTCCTATCCTTTACTGAAGTAAGCTTCTGTACTGCAGGGCTGCCCATAGTGAAGCCCATTGGCCCACCATCACTTACATTACACCTGCCAAATGTTTCACAGAACAGCAAAGTAAAACAAATTGTACTATAACTTACTGTTTATGTTGGTATTTTGGAGACAGGTGTTTGTTTTTGGCCTGTTTCAGTTTTGGCCCACCAAGGGCACTAATACTCTTGCTGTGTTAATTATTGACTAACAGTAGATGTTACTTTGAGATTGTATATCAGTATGTACTCTTTCTCTGAACTATAATATATAACATTTTCACTCTGACATACAGACACTTACAGATGTGCAACAACACCTCCAGCATCACCAACACTAATTGCAGAGTGGACACCCTTCAGGGTTTGGCCTACAGTGCTGTGTTCGTCCTGGGGCTCCTGGTCAATGTTGCTGCACTTCGTGCCTTCATTTCCAAACGTCAGGCCTGGACAGACACCCACATCTACACACTCAATCTGGTTATAGCCGATTCTACCCTCATCCTCTTCCTTCCCTTAAGGATCTACGATGCCTTCTTCTGCCTGCCCAAAACTTTCTTGTGCACTTTCCTTAAATCCATCCATTTCATCAACATGTATGCCAGCATGCTGACAACCACGGCCATCAGTGTGCAGCGCTACCTGGTTATAAGGTTCCCACTGCAGGCCAGATCCTGGAGGAGGAAGAAAGAGGCAGCTTTTGCTGTGTGTTTGCTGTTTTGGGGACTTCTTGTGACAATATGTGTTATATTCCGAGAGGATAATTACCCTGACAAGCTCTGGACCTGCTATGAAAGATGTAAAGATCAGCCACTTCATCTGCAGTTCATTGTCATTCTGGTATTTCTAGGCTTCCTTGTTCCACTGTTGGTTGTTGTCTTCTGTTCCAGTCGTATCATCTGTATTCTGTTAAAGGTGGACAACATGTCAGAGGAGAAGAAAAGCACCATTGGCATGGTAACAGCCAACATGATTGTGTTCATTGTCTGCTATACACCAATCCATGTTGGCTTTGTTATCAACTACCTTTACCAACTACCTAAAAACTGGCAGTTTGAATACTTACCTCCACACGTGTATTTACTTGTGTCTGAATGGATTGCCTCCATAAACTGCTGTTTTGATTCTGTCAGCTATTATTTTCTGTTGAAGCAGTTTTATTCATAGGAAAGTGCAGTACAATATAAATTAAACAGATTTTAGTTTACTGGTCACAAGGAGTACTATAGCTTGGCTTGAGCTTGAATTAATATGTTTGACAAACCTGCACTACAAACTGGAGGTGTTTAAAACAAGTGGACATTTAGGAGGCAGGGGGGAAGGTAAAATGAAAGACTAAAAGTCCTGATGAAACCTCCTTTAAATTTTCAGCACTGACTGATTGCAACTCACATTATTTTTGTCAGAATTATTTGGAAAAATGAACTTCCTTGGTTCCAAATTGGTTAATTGTATTTTACCTTATAAGTGCCAATATAGGTATGTTTAAAGTAGATGTAGTAATAGTATATCATTGGGAGAAAAAATTGTAACTTAATCAGTTGCTTCTTTTGGATTCAATCATCAAGTTTCTGTGTGAGCTGTGTGTGTGTTTTGTGATCTGGGATATAAATACCTGTTATGTAACTCCCCCCAGCATTTTGTTGACCTTACTGCTCTCTGTGTGATGTTCAAAGCATCATATCAAAGCACCAGACCTGTGAACAGAACTAGTCTAGCCTGGCAGCAGAACCAGACCATGTCCAGTCAAGCTCAGGCACTATGAGAGCTCAAATCAGATGAACCGAGGCCAGAATCTAGCTCCCTCATGTGGTGAGGAAAGTAAACGCATGGAAGATTCCTCCTCTGCTCTGTTTCGTGTTGCTGTTGTGAAGTTTGAAACTGCCAATTTATATGAAATAAACTGCAACAAAGACATATGCATTACTTGAGACTGTTGTGACGTGAGGGAGTTGTAAATTTGTAAATGTGTGTGAATGCATGGGCACACTTTTAATGATATGCAGTTATTTCAGTGAATGCATTCGGAAACCACACTCAACAACATTAGCAGCCAAATATATAATCCCATTTAATAGCAGTACTCCAAAGATCAATGGTTATTATAACAGCAGTATCTTAGCAACTGCAAAAAAGCTCAGCAGGCATCAGTCAAATGAGAAGGCTCAGTTCTGGCTGAGATCTGGCCTGCGACTCTACTCTAACAGGAAACAGCTGAACTCAGCAGTCAGCCAAAGTCACGTAAATACTGTACATACATCTTATTCACAGCATTGTCACTAAATAAAAACAAAACAAAACTCACACTTCAAACACAGTCCTGTCCCAGAAGAGCATGAACTAAACCTTCCCGATAATTATTTACACTATTCACAAATGATACAAGAACAGCTCCTTTTCAAAATGCAAAACAAACAGAGAAAAGTTTTTGTGCTTTTCCTTATTACTGCACAGTACAATGACAAAAAGAGGATGAGCACATCCATTCACTCACAATGCTGACCAGTATCTTCCAGATGCTCCAGTGTGGCAGTTGACAGACAGACAGACAGACAGACAGACAATAAAACAAGACCAAAAGCCCAGAATCAGGACAGAAATGACACAAAATGTTCCCTCAGTGTTTCAGTCCATTTGAAGGTTTGCTTATGAACTACTTCTATAGAAATACTTATTATTACATATTCTGGAATAAACACAGCTCATGTCATGGTGAATGCATTACAGTATAATCAAATAGGGCATGACAAAGTGTCTGTAGTCATTCCTACATATTTACAGGACAGAAGTGAAAGTAGTTTCCAAACAGACCCTCAAACACTGCTGGTTCAGACATACAAGGGGAGCTGAAACGAACGATTTCAACAGTACAAGCCGACATCCAAATAAAAAAATAATATATAACATTCAGCATGTAAAGTCAAAGGCATACATATTACAAGTATACTGCAGCAGGAGACAGTATATGAGGTGCACTGCTGACTGAAATGGTCTTCATGGCACTTTAAAACATGTTTTTTGCTTCAGTAATCAGGCATCAGTAAATCATTCAGGGTTTTGGCACACAGATGTTCATAAAAGGTATTGTCTTGATGATTTCAGTCTTGATATGAAACTTATATGAAAACAGATTTCCATACATTAACAGCTGTAATGACATGTACATGTTTATTTGTGTTTGCAAGCTAGTGCTTGATATAGTTTTTTTGAGTTACTGTTTGTCTTACGACAAATGATCATTTTTATCTAAAGTCTACTATGTACAGATAAACTACATATTGCAGTGTTCATTTGCTCACCACAGACTGAGTCACCTGGTCACTTATAACAAATCCTCGTTGTTTTCATCAAGTCACACTTGCTCTTTGCGTCTGTCTTCTTTATCTTGTCACTATTTTATGACTTGCATCTCCTCACTAACACACTCGCACCATGCTGTGTTGATCTAATCACCAACTGGACACTTTGATGGGCTGAATATGTAGTCTGATTCACCTGCTGGGAACATTTCCATTACCCCTATTGGCTTTGAGTTAGACCAGAGCTTTCGATCATCACTACTGTAACTGTCACTTCGTTCTGTATCACGTCTGTGGGACCTTGACCCACAGTGGGCTTGAGGGACCATGTTCAATAATTCAGCATTATTGTATGTGTGTGTGTGTGTGTGTGTGTAAAAACCTTAAGGTGACAGTGAAGGACAAGACATTCACATTTTGCAGTGCATTCACTTTAAATGCTCTAAACCACATCTCGTTCTTCTTTCTTGTCCAGCTCTGTCTTTGGGGACAATCTCTCCAAACGTCCTCATGGATTATTGGTCATTACAGCGCACACAGCGTTTAAGGAGGCAAACAGGCGGAGCGGTGGACGGCTGACATGCCGTCATTCCAGAGAGCATGCAGTTAGCAGAAATAGTGCTGACATTTCAGTCCTGCACTCTGCTCTCCAAATACTGAGTTATGGTACAATCTCCCTGTGAGACAGGTGGCGCTTGGCACACATCGTTCTTTTCGTGCACATAGAATACTAAATACTCTTCATCACCTGTACAAAAACATGTAGGCATCTACTGCCTGTGTGCAGCAACAAGGAAGATAGAGAAGGATTTTGTGTTTTCTCGTCATCCACTGCACTGACTGAATGTTTTTTTGTCTGATGAGATGCCTGCAGCTTTTAAGATGCTCAGATTTTGCAATTTCACTTCAAGTACCTAGTTGGCAATCAGACCAACAGGTAACATAGCTGAGAACAGATGTTATCCAAGAGGGGAAAAACCACGTGTGTTACAGTATTTGACTGGCTCTGCAGCCTCGGGTCGTCTACACAGAGAAGGCAGCCATGTCCATCTTTGTCTCCGTCGTCTCTGCTGTCTTTCTTTCCTTCTATCTTTCTCCTCCGCTCACTCTTTTCCCACTGCCACAGTGTAACAGGAGAGAGAGGCAACTCTGCAATGCAGACACAGCAACAACCTCAGTCCATCTGACCAATTAGTGTGAGCCAGGATATGAGTGGCAGACCCAGCAGCCAGCCATACATGAAGTGAAAGAGGGGGTTTGCCTGAGAGAATGACAAAGGAGATCAGAGGGACTGAATGACAAATAAAGATGTAAAGACAATAGAAGTGAAGGGACAGTGAATGAGACAAAATGAGGAGGAGAGAGAAAAGTGAGATCTATGTTAATAAAACAGAGAGCTCTGGACATGGAAAAGCTGCCGTTCATTTCCTCAAGCATCACTGGCCAGTCTGAGTCCTGTCACTGCAGTTCTTCTTGCTCATCAGCTGGCTGAGATCCACCAGCTCGCCCAGCTCCCCTCGCTCCAGGGCCCCTCTCAGCAGAGCCCGGCTCAAGCTGGGGGTGTGCTGCTGGGACACGTAGGCCTGGCCACTAGGGGTGGGCATGGAGGGTGGCGGCAGGGGGACGGGCACCATGCCGTGGCTGCTGAGCATATAACCTTCTGGGGCTGGCCAGCGCAAAGGCAGTGGCTCGCCATACTCCATAGGGGCACTAGGTGCTGAGACCACCCTCCGACGCTCAGGCGAGTCCTGGGGAGTCATGGGGTACACATACTCTCCTGCAGACTTCCGGAGAGGGGCTTTGGGTGTCCCTTTCATTCCTTTTTCTTGCTTGCTCAGGCAGACATAGTGCTGGCGTGGCACGTCATTCCCCCGGCTCTCACCACAGTGTCTCCCTCCTCCACCTTGCTGGAAGAGTCTGCTGGTCAGGTAGACGGAGGGGGGGATGCGGCAGGGCGAACCCAGACCCACGGAGCCTCCCCCCAGGTACGTCTGGCTGGTGTCCCATCCTCCGGAGTTGGAGTCGGACAGTCGTAGGCCTCTGCGTTTCTGCTGGGGCGTATGCTCTGGGGTTGGCAGGAAACCCGGGTCGAGCTCTCCAGACTTCACCCAGCCGTTGGGCATGACAAACAGGGTTTCCCCGCCCTGAGAGCATGAGCGCTCCCCACCTCCCTGCCGTGTCACGCTGAGCACAGAGCCTCCCAGCCCACCACCATTAGTCAGCAGGCCTCTTTCACGTCGCTGGATGGAGGACTGGGAGGTGTTGCCATGGCGACGGTTGGTGGGCTTGTGGGCCATGATCCAGCAGACGGCGAGGCCAGAGAGCGCCGCCCCGATGGTGAATGCTGACACTGCAGACACCACAAGCAGGTTGAGGGAGACCAAGCTCTCCGGTTCAATCAACAAACTCTGCTGCAGAATTCCTGAAGATTAAAAAACACAATTATAAAAATGACATTTATTTAAAAGCACAACATACATCCTATTTCAATGTCCGGCTGCAGGGTGCAGTTTTAAATTATCATTATTATTACATGTAGAACTATTCTACTGCTTCTACTTAGTGCTTTTCTCCTCACAAGATAAAATGTATCATGGTGAATCAATAACTTCAGCAGGGCTGCAGCATTATACGATGATTGTTTTTAAAAGGAGCCTCTCCAGTCAGGCCTTGGGGCTTCACAGGCTCCAGATTCAGAGAAGCCTGCACTTGTCATCAGCGGAGCTCAGACCACAGCAGCTGACTCTCCTTTTCTCCTCTCCTCACACTTTCCATCCTGCAGCATGGTCAGTGAGTCTCTCCTCTCATACCATTACCTCAGTGTTTCCACCCAGCTTAATCACTCCCATCTGCAGACACAGCAGCACATGCCTGTCCTCTGCTTCTGCTGCACTTTCACTGCTTGGATTAGAGTCTGTCAGGTCTGCAGCCTGGCATCATATATGTGCAGGTTAAAAACCACAACAATCTATTGGTTTGAAAGTGTGATGAGGAATTGGGATGTTTTTTATGATCGGAAATTGAGATTTAACTACATGGATTTTATGACTTTGAAACTGGTCTAAAACAGGCGGAACAGTTCAGAAAGAATCTGTTGGAGAGGAAATTTCTGTTTCCACTGACTTTGAGAAATTTAAGATTCAAAGAGGGCCTGTCTGGTGCCTCTGTGACATCCGAACCTCTCAACAGAAGTGACATCAGGGATTTAAACTAGGCTATTTTCAGTTTGCTCAGCAGCCACCCACGGGTCATTCCTCTCTCAGATATTCAGCTTTGAGAAAACAAGGAGAATGTTGCATCCCATACTGTAGTCTAGTGGTATTATCTACCAGCAGTTTCACCTCTCACATCCTCCAATCAAGCTTTCTCACACTGAGAGTATTTTGGCTTTTAGGCAGAGACGCTGAAACCAAAACCTCAGTTTCTACCTGATTCAGCTCTGAAAAAAGACACCAAAACAGAGTCGCTGATGTCATGGTTGAGCGGAAATCATATTATAGCTATGATTAAATAAAACATGCTCAAATTATAGAAATTGTCTTAAATATTCTCCCACTTTCGTGTCAGAGGTTTTTTTTTTAGAACAAAATGTTCAGTGACAAGCACACAGATGTAATGAGGAGTTCAGCCACTAGGTGGAGCCTGTCTTCAGTCTGCTGTTCATCCATGTCACTGTGCTGCAACCTACCGTCACAGTCTCCGAGATGGGAGGTGGTGTTTCCATATTCCACATCTTGTTGAAAAGGAAGCCTGCAGTCACAAAGAGATCAGCACATCAGAGATTTATTTTTGTATATGAAATTATCCACTAAATACAGTGGTGTCATCTCTAATCATTGGATGTTTACAGTCTAATATAACTGAAATAAATTAAGTTATACCCCACTGTTTAAATGAATGTGTTCACATTTACATCGAAAATTGTACATTAATGGGAACATTTAATCGTAGGCACGGACATTGACAGTGATAAATCAAATTGATATGGCACATTTTGATGTGTCATCTGGTGTAATGGGATACATTATTGATCCCATTATTGATTCTCTCCCTTTGCTCGCCATCCCTCAGGGAGGTCAGAGGTCAAGGTCAGCCATACAGATGATGATGGGAGCGGAAACTAGGTCTTGTGATATCATGTACAATATTTGACTTTGACACAGAGATCAATAATAATTTAGGATAATGACAGTAAATTAAAAGATAAAAGCAGTAATTAAATATGGTAAATCCTGCATCAAACAATATGCACCCACATATATTTAGCTTAAATAGCTTACAAAATAAAATAAATACAAAAAATAATATAGTGTACTACTTTTTAATCTATTTTAAAAAATGATGCTGGTTTACTTTGACCTCCTGACTGAAATGATTACAGGTACAGGAAGAGGATGTGAGCTGTGGTTCAGTGGGTTCTTCTTCAGTATGCACAAACGTGAACTGATTATGTGCAGGTAGACCAGCATTTCATTGTATTATTATTATTATTATTATTATTATTATTATTATTATTACTATTATGAGAGCGTCAAACATGGTAATGGTGAAGAAAAATACAGTTCATTACTAATTTATATTGTTAATATATATATGGACCCCATATGCAGATACAGTCTAGTGGCTTCTTTTTTCTTTTAAAGGGGACATACTGTACCATGACAATGTAATTTTTCCAGTGCTGGAGCACATACAGTTCATATGGTAGCTGCAGGCCACATTCTGTGAACTCTTTTTCAGCTGCAGAGATCAGACGCTCCCCTTCCTATGTCACATGCAGACATTAGAATATATCACCTACAGCTTGACAACTACCAAAGGTTGACCATATTTTTTAGAGCAGATTGGATGTTTTGGTGTTTAAGGTCCAGACAAGACAAACCAAAGTCAGAGAACTGGTAGCGATGAAGGATGCCTCACGTTAACTGTGTCACACCACAAAGATTACAGCCAACAGGCATCCTGCTCCCCTGTGAGGAAATGACCGTCTATACCAGCAGATAGCAGTGGTTGGCATTCATAAATCAAAAATGGAAACAGGAAGAGTTGGGATGGCAGATTTACAAGTCATTTTATGATACATAGATGAAATAAAGCAGCTTTTGTAGAACATTTTCACCCAACTCTTTCTCATCACTTAGGGTCATTGATTGTGAAAATATCTGTGAAGGAATGAAGACATGATCTAAAGGTGGAAAGAGCCTTCTGTGTGCCCTTCTCATGCACTGATTCACAGTGATTTTCTCACTGTTGAGTTCTGATGCTGATTCAAGATGAGTTAGTCAAAAATGGGCATGGGCAGACGAGAGGCGAAGATCCAGAACACACCACAAAAAATAGCCCAGAAGACGCTCACCAAGTCAGGGACTCAACAGAGAGCAGCACTATAACAAGTGTTTCAGGCGAAAACAATTAAATTATCAAAAATAATGTGTCTTTTAAACATTTAAGTAGAAACCCAAAGTACGAGTATGGACCTATGCTGAAAATGAGCATAACATGCCCCCTTTTAACTAAATAATATTTAGTATGTTTGTTTGGACATTTTTGACATTTCTTGACTTAATTGTATTTCAGACAGTTTGAGTTCAACGACTGAGAAACAAATCTTGTTTCAGTTCTGTTTCTATTGTTTTTGCATGTGGGACTATGGCAATAATTCTCCTTGAGGGAGCATTATGGAATAAAAAAAGAGATCAGAAATTGAATTCAAGTCTTTCAAACTTTAAGAACACACTGCCATTGTTAATTTTTCTTTTAGTATTTACTCTGCTTATTTTTTGTGATAAGGTGAGGTGTGTATTCAACATTAGAATGTTGTAACTTTGCCAATAAAACTCTCAACATATAATAACTTGAGTCCTGAGTCTGCAGGCAGCAGGGTATGTGTGTGTGTGTGTGTGTGTGTGTGTGTGGCTGTGTGTGTGTGTGTGTGCTGTCGTCACCTTGTGCCTGGTCTCAAGAAGGAGCAGGTGCTGCCTTTGGTCCAGCCACAGTAAGGGTCCCTGGAGGCCAGACAGCTCCTACAACCAAAGCAAATGAAAAGTTAAAGAAATGACCTGATTCTCACAGCAGCCATTTTGACCATTTTGACCATTTTGAGCATTTAGCAGAAAAACTAAAGAGAATTTTATCAATCAAACCTGGGAACAAGCTAGGATTTTATCTTATTGCCTATGTGGCTAACAAGGTAAATGGTTAGTGTGCCCTTAAATCTGTAAAATATGTTAAAGAGCATGTCCCTATGGGGTTTATTTATGATATGTTTTGATATGAAGAGTGAGTGCTGGTCCTCATCCTCATCTGGTATTCATCTTCATACATGACAATCACACATGCTGTATCGGGTTGCTACTTTATCACACTTTGCTGTGTCCTACTGTGATATACGGCTACAGTGGGAATAAAGTTCACAGGGTGGGGATCTGCTTCAAAAGATCTTCCCCATATGAGCAGTAATAAACAAACACCTTTTTGGTATTTAGAGCAAATCCTCTACTTTATTACAAATTTTAAGACGATGCTGAAGGCTCGCATGGAAAGTTAAATATTATTTTCCTGGGATAAAACCCTCCCAAAATAAACAAGCTAGCAGTAGTTTGACAAACACGTCCCTTGTTGACTGGAACATGATGAACAGCACTAACGGAGTGAGCGCACAGGGACAAAACTGAAGTTGGCCAGTAAGATGTACCTTGGCTAAACTGACCTAATTATCATAAAAAGAAACTGAGGGGATGAAGAATACTGTGTCACTTACTTCATGCAGCGTGAGTGCAGGTGGCAGCGAGATGTGGGAACTCGGACCAGACAGGACGGAAAGGCCAACAGGAGAGTGTGACTGGTCCGGTCCAACGACAAGGACAAGAGCTGACGAGCCTGAGGAGAGTCCTCACCACACCTGGAGACAGGTAGAGGGTCAGATCAAGGTGTGGCAGGGTCAAAGCCTCATCAGCACACTGTTTGATCCAGAGATGTGTAGTGGGAAGAAATAAACTTGCTTTTATATTAGCTGCCACTGGAGTAAGGCAGTTTTTCATGATAATACACAAGACAATAACCATAAAGTTCAGACGTATAAAACATTCAAAACAAGTGTATTTGAGGACAAATGCTGGAGAAATGTGTCAAAATGTAGAACTCAAAGACAATCATTCTCACTTCTCTGGGTTGAATCCTTCCACCTCCTCCAGAAACACACTGCCATGGGCGACAGGCTCTCCGGTGGAAATCATTAGAAACTTCAGTATGGTTCCTCGAGTAGAGCCCAAGAATAAAACCGTACGGTTCTTGTGGGGACCAGCTTCTGTGTCCACCACCATGGCCGTCAGCTGGTACCTGCACACAGACAGTGAAAACACTATTTCAATGACATTTATCTTTCTTTTCAGATCTACCCTTTTTTAAACATTTCTACATGGACGGATATTCGACAAATGAGTCAGTATGCATACCGGCCCATGGTCTTGACCACCCAGGGTCTGTGTCCCAGAAGGGGAACTGTCTCATCCATCAACGGGTGGGTCTTCACAAAGTTCAGCACCTCATCTGGCAGCGTCGTAGAGGAGCTAAATCTGGATCCCTGCACTGCACAGCCCCCTGGTCTGCAGGCAGAGAAAGAGAAAGAAAAGTTAAGAGTTGAGGAAGAGAGTGATAGAAGACCAGAAAGAGAAGAGGAACAGAGCAGAGGAGTTCACTGAGGAAGTTTTTGTGTGATTGAGAGTTGGAGCATATAGAAAGGGAGTATGTATGTGAGACAGAGGCTCTGTAAAGCAGCACTGCAGTATTTTGCCAAAGAACAACTCACATAACACTTTGCATAACAATACCTCGGTTTAGGCACCGCTTCGTCTGGGACAGGAGTCCAAATAGACTCGGGGGATTTCTGCTCTTTAAAGCGGCCCTCAAAGACGTGAGCGAGCTGCTGCATGTCAAACACACACACTGCAGAGCCAGGGATGCTACAGCAGAAAAACAAAAGTGAGACAGTGATGAAAAACAGAGTGTTAGTGCTTTGTTTGTGCTCATATTGTATGCATCCCTGTACCTGTTTGGCGGAGTGGAGAAGAGACCCAGGATGACGTCTCGTCCCTGCATGTGGATGATGTTGCTTGTGGCGTGCAAAAGGTTGAAGTAAAAGTGTGAATCTCCTGGAACAGAGCAGTTTAGCCTCGCCTTCAGGAATGTGGTCCACTGTTTCTCAAGGACGCGCTGAGATCCACCCAGGTCTGCCTTACAAACACGAGCTACACGAGACACCATCACCTGGAATAAAACAAGCCCAGTTCAGGAAAATGGAGGGATAATAGAGCACAAGAAAGAAAGAAAGAAAGAAAAAAGAAAGAAAGAAAGAAAGAAAGAAAGAAAAAAGAAAGAAAGAACCTTCTCAAGATGATGAAACTCCATGGCCATCTCTCTGAAGAAAAAATAAATATGAGGCCCCCACTCCATGGAACTTACAAAGTAGGGCTCTGAAAAATAAAATGGAAAACTAACGTCAGAAAAACACACATAAATACATCAGCGATGAAGAGTAAAACAATCACATCAACATGGACCGCTGCTGTCCGTTAAATATTCATGTCCTGTTTAATTTAACATCATGGACAAGAAGATACACATTATTTATCATTTATTCATCCGGCACTGTTCTGACTTTAACCTGGCAGCTTGTTTTTCTCTGGGAATCTGACTCAACTGTTAAATCTAACTCTATTAGTATAACTATAACTATATATAACTCTATTATTCTATATATTATCTATTATTACTACTGCAAGGTGTCTGTGATTTTGTCTATGCTGCTGTGGCAGGTGAATTTCCCCCCAAGGGGGATGAATAAAAACCTATTCTATTCTATTCTATTAAATTTAAAAATACGTTTGGTATGTTTGGTTTCCTTTAATGTACTGATTATTTTGCTCAACCACTTCATGAAATGACAGCCACAACAATTCAATTTTCTTTAATATTCTTTTAGTAAACAGATAATGGTGTTGGTTTCTGTTATTTTAATGGGTCTGTTTCTAAAAGTACCTCTGAACCATTTGGAGTCGTGTTTGACTGTGCGGAGGGCGGGGCTGTCGCCGAGGCTACGATAAATCACTGCATCGATGGCCAGGAAGTCTGTCACAGTACCGGTAAAGAGACTACCATCTGAGAGTGAGAGAGAGGAGAGGGGGACATTAAGAAGGAGAAGAAGAGGAAGATACAGATGGAGAGATAGCACAAGGTCAGGAAGATTAAAACCAAACAAGCAATGCAGCAAGAGGTCTCACTATAAATCATTTGTAAAGGTAAACACAAGGGCACAGACGTTTCAGTGTCTGACGTCTGCTAGAAGCCATGAATTCTTCATTTGAGCGTGCAAACTGAAGATACTACCTGCAAATAAAGCCACGTTGGCGTGTCGTGGATCATATGGGCACCGAGCCATCCCACTGACAGGTTCTCCCACAATTTCTAGAGTGTCTCTCTGCAAAAAAAAATATAGAAAGATAAAGAAAGATAAAGAAGCATTAAGAGAGTGGCCAGCTGACAGATAGGTGGATACTAACAGTGTAGTTGGCACACAGCGGGTTGAAGGCGTTTGTTCCACAGACAAACAGGCCACCATGCTGGCTGAGCAGGACCTTGATGAAATTACGGCACTCTCCCTGCAGAGAAGAAACACAAAAGAAGATGATTAAAGAGAGGAAAATAAGAAGGTACAAGGTAATGCTTTGAAACAAAGCTAAGCTGACATGTAAAGTATGAAAGAAAACAGCTTAAAACAATCCTTAACACCCTACCACAGTTCATCTGGAGGAGCAACAGGACGGAGACTTTTAGCTGTGTTCAAAGGAGAAGCTGCTGATTGAGCTCACAGTTAAAGCTGCTGCCTTGATGACAGAAGATAGCCTCTCGACCCCTTGGTCATACTATGACAGCATCCCATGACGTAAACAAATAAAGATAGAACCTGAATCCTGAAGAAAGCATGTTTCCCAAAAACTATTTCTTCAGTAATCATAAGTGTGTTTCACACCTGAATGGAGCAGATCATTAATGTTATTGGAAGAAAGGTCCATTCTTCATAACTGCACACGTATATAATAGATGCTAAGCATTCAGTCTCGTCTATCAACTGTTGGATTGTATGTCAGATGATTCATCCAGAGCCTTATCAGAGTTAGCTTCACCTTTCTGTCTCTCCTCCTCCTCTTATGCTCTCTCCATCTTGGACAAGACTTTCTCTTCCTGTCTTTCATCACAGCTTTAATTCCTTTTTGTGCCTTCATCTCTTCTTCTTTCATCCCTGTTCTTTAAAGCAACACATCTTTACCTTTTGTTCTCTTTCTTACTTCCCCATTCTCCTTTTGTGTTTCTTCCCCACTTTTCTTCCACCTCCACACATCCCATCCCCTCCTCTTCTTAAAATGATTTCAATTACTGTTTCCTCCCTGAGGCTGTGTCACTCTCTGCACAGTTTGCTTTGTAATGTTTCCTCTTGCCTCTTTTTCTTCCTCCATGAGTTCTACCCAGATTAGATTTTGCCAGTGGCACTGCTGCATTTATGCAATAAAGCTTATATTTTAGGTTACACCCTGTCAAGCAAGCCACTGTCCCATCAAATCTTTCTCTTTTGTAGACGTGATCACGTTTCCATCATATCACAAAACCTTATCAGCTATCACTTCATATATGAGTGAAACTGTCTCATAAGGTATATGAAGAAAATTGGCACGATGCACGTGTGCAAGAAAAGGGCTTTCCAGCTCCATGGACACTTTTCGGCCCGGGTAACGTTTCACTGAGCTAACGTGATTAAGTGATGTGCTGATTCTGTATCGACAAGATCAAATATGTGTAAATACCATGTGCAGGTACACCAAAAGGAAATAAGGTTTCTCTACCAGCTGTTGTGTCTGTCCATGCGTTTGATAGTGTTGATGCGTGTAAAGTGGATCTGCTGTGTACAGCACCATACCTCATGTTTGCCCTTCATCCGGCACACTCGAATGTCGTTCTTATTGGATTCCCATGTCCGTTTCTGCCGGAGGAATGAAGCACAGTCTGAATAAATGTGTTGTGTGTTTGTGTACATTAGCAGGTGTTTGTGCATCTTCGTCTTACCTTGCTGTAGAACATCTCGTCACCTGCCATATTATCCAGCTCCACTCTGTACAAGTCATCTCTATAAAACACAACAAATGTGTCTTTATGATGCAGAAAGGCCAAAGCTAATTATTGAAATTATTTAATTAAAACCGTGTTTGAATTGTGAAATGTTTTTGGATTATATCATGTTAACCAAGTTTTTCTGCAGGAGAACTGTTTATTATTTTCCACATATTGTGTCAAAAAGTGAGCAAATGGCTTTCACTTGACATTTAACAACACGATTCACTGCTTCCTCGCTACAAAAAAAAGTGAAAATGTCCTCTGCAGAGTGACAGCAGATGGAAGCTGTGGCATCAAAATGAAAGCAAAAGGATATTAATGCGAGCATGGCAGTAAGACACAGTCGGAGGTGGTTGCCGTTGGTTACCTGGCTCCAATGTAGAGCGTGCGGTTGACTTGGAGGACCGTCTGGATGTGCAGCTCCTGTCTCTGAGCTGAACGATGAGCTCTGCCCAAGAACACTGGATACCTCCGCACAACTGACAAGACACACAGACAAGTAGAGTGAAACACTCACTATAAAAAAGACAGAAATTAAGTGCCTTGCTCAAGGATACTCAGTAGTTGAGTCCTCTATACTTACCCTACAAACTGATGTAACCTTCGCTGTAATAGCATCTACATCATTCTTGAAACTTATTTAGGAGTCAAAAAAATGGGAAAAAGATGAATAGTGTTAAAGCAGATAAAGTGCACAAAACACTATCATCCTCTTGGTTTTTTTTTTTGCTTATGTTGATGTATGCAGCTCCATAATGAGAAAAACTGTGTGCAAGCATTTCCTGTCTCCCCCTACATTTCAGATGAGTGCACAGAGGAGGTGAAGAGAGAAAGTGGCAGTATGAGAGGAGAAGAAAGTTGGGAAGAGGAGGACAACGGGTCTCCATGGGGACCTCTCATCATCAGGAGACAGATTGGGAGAATGTCTCATTGCCCTTGACTGCAGGGAGGGAAAAAGGAGGACATAGCGATCCATCTCCACCTGTCTCCTCTTCTCTCTCTTCCTCCCCACAGCCTTCCTTCTTGTCATCTGTATCACCCCATCCAATCCAATTGTCTCACACTTTTTCATCTTCCTGCACCTCTCAAAATCCATAACAATCATTTCTCTCTCGCTGCCTTTCTCTCTGCCTTTATATCGCTCTTTCGCTCTCATATTTATCAGTGCGCTGTGCTGCTGTGGAGACAGAGTAAAGTCTCTTTATTTGTCTGGGGTGCTAGAAAGCAGCTCTACACCAAAACTCTGACCTCTTGACCTCCGATTTCCACATCCACTGAGAAGCCATCCATCATCAGCGCTGCACATACAGTCACACACACACAACAGGAAGGAAACGTACCCTCTATGGGGACGTAGCTGAGTGGACTGGGTTCCTCTGGGAATGAGCCGTCCGCCAGTTGGAGCAGCAGGAGGAGAAATGTGAGGGGTGGAGCCACAGTTGCCATGGCAGCAACACACATGCACTGAAGAGAGAGAGGAAAGATATATAGTGTAAGTAAATGTGTGTGTACTGACATTATGACAGATTTAATACTCAACAGGTCTGTGTGTGTGTGTATGTGTGCGTGTGTGTGTGTGTGTGTGCGTGCGTGCGTGCGTGTGTGTGTGTGTGTGTGTGTGTGTGTGCGTGTGTGTGTGTGTGTGTATGTGTGTATGTGTGTGTGCGTGTGTGTGTGTGTGTGTGTGTGTGTGTGTGTGTGTGTGTGTGTGTGTGTGTGTGTGTGTGTGTGTGTGTGTGTGTGTGTGTGTGTGTGTGTGTGTGTGTGTGTGTGTGTGTGTGTGTGTGTGTGTGTGTGTGTGTGTGTGTGTGTGTGTGTGTGTGTGTGTGTGTGTGTGTGTGTGTGTGTGTGTGTGTGTGTCTGTGTGTGAGTGTGTCAGGACAGGGTCAGAAGTGCAGCAAGGTGACTGCTGCCACCATCCAGGCTCCAGCAGGAAGCTGATGTGTTTCTATTGTCTGCTCAGGGCTGTAATGGGCCTCTAAGCCACGCTGTGTGGTAAGGTTCCTTTCATTGTTTGTGTTTGTGTGCGAACATATGGAGGTTATATTAGGGGCAATTTGTGGCAAAAAAAGTAATAGCTGGTCTTTCTAGAAAGAGATGAAGGGAGTGACTTCAACATGCTGGACAATGTCTCTCTAAGGTCAGAAGTCAAGAATGCTGTAAACTGTGAGCAGGAAAAGAGGACGATAAAGATTTTGATCTTTAAAAGGCTAAGAGGCTACAAAAGGTCTCTCTCTCACACACACACACACACACACACACACACACACACACACACACAAAACAAGAGTTTACAGAGTGAAGCTGTAGAAAATCAGCACAGCAGTGCTGCAACATGCAGTGTAATTAAACACAAATTCTAGCTGTGGTAACCATAGTAACGCCATTATTTCTACAGGTATTTGGTCATAATATTTTTATCTGATGGTGGCGCTTGATGAAAAGTCAGGGGATCTGTAGGATTCATCCTCTGTGGACCATGAATATCTGTGAACAATATAATGACATTTCAGTCTGGATCAAAGTAGTGGACTGACAAACCGACAGACAAACCAAAACACTGCTATTCCTAAAGCCACAAAGAGGACTCAAACTGTCAAAAACAAGCACCTCTGCTGTACATCATCACATTCACCATAAAACAAAGACAGTGGAATTACACAGAAGTTATTCCAGCCATAAATTGTGGCCGCTACGCCATCAAACATGTTGTGAGTTTTTTCTATGCATTTACCCCAAATGCCTGTGCCTCAGCTATACTGTCTTTGATGTGAGAATACTTTGAAAAATAATATGTAAAGAGAAGGAAAGAGAAAAGACAAATGGAGGGTGGAGTGGAGAGTGCTGCTAAAGTCTGTATGTTAATTTATGGAAACACAAATGAAAAAAATGAAAAGCTTAGAAATTGAAGAAATAGATGTAAAATGAGTGTTTTTCCCATCAAATCAACCTGAATACCGTGTTCATGTTTCCCCAACCCCCACTTTTTTCCTTTCATCTGCTCTCTCTCTCTCTTTCTCTCTCCCTCCATCACCCACCTCCTCCCTTCATTTCTCGTGCTTTATACCTCTCAGCTTGTCTGTTCCTGGATGAAACACCAGGTAGATGATGTGCCAGTTGCTAAGGTGATGACAACTGCTATTTGAAGCAAACAGAGGTAACGCTCATACACAAAAAGCACATTCACCCGTGATGCCAACACCTCAGACTGTGTTTGAGTGACAAGCTGAGGAGGCTGCAGACTATACACCGAGGGCACTTCAAACGAAATTCAAGCCCAAAGATTGCAGGTTTGACATCTCTGCATCTCCTCATCAGAAGGACCGGAGGAGCCCTGAGGGCTGGGAGGTGGTTTCTTTCATCTGAATCGCCACTGGGATTCCCCGAACTAGAACTGATTGAGTCAGCTGTGGACATCCGCCTCATTGCATTGTGGATATTTCATGAGAGGATCCAAAGTTGATGACAATGAAATTCTGTTGTCTTGTATGGACTGAAAGGATGGCTTTGTGTGTTCCAGTGAGATTAGCATTTCGCATTATAAAATCCTTCTCAGAGACATAATTCAAATCTAAACACACAGAGTATACATATTTTTAGATTGAATGACTTACTAATTTTGAGAATATCATAATCTCCGTCCATCACATATTAAATGTTATCATTAAGACGTTCCTGATAACTCTGGATTTGTTTGAAAATCACCACAAGTTCTACAAGTGACAAAGAAATACAGCTGTCTGACGTCAACTACTAATATATAATGTGACAGAATTTTAATAGGTTAAATTTGCCAAAAAGTAAAACGATATACTATTTATCTAAGTGTCTTAGTCTATTTTATTTAATTCTTTTCATTTTTTATTTTCATTTCATTATTATGTTCATATTGTTGTTTATTATTCTTACTATAACATCTTTACGCTGCAGTAGAAAATGACTTTCCCCCCAACAGAATCAATAAACAATTCTATTCTGTTCTATTCTAAGAAAAGCTGCAGCCCACGACAATGTAAGACAAAATGATTTCAGTATATTAGTGTGCACATCCATTAATATGAACTTTATTATCTTATCTTGTCACTCTCAGACTTCTTTTTACATTATAAACATAAACTTTTTATTTTACTCTCCTCCTTCTTTCATAATAGGCTAACCTGTGAACATACTAACACAAATTCATTAATTTCTTGCAGAAAGCTGCTCTGAAACATGAATATCACAATTCACAATTTCCAGGGTCTAAACCTTATTCTGAAAACAACAATACAGTACTTACTATTTCTAGTACTAATGTGTGTATATAATACATGTGTAGACTTCCTCCTTCCTTCCTCACTCCTTTCTCTCCCTCACACACTAAAACACACAAAAGATTTCCTTCACATGCTACATTACAAAACCCTCCTCATTAGAGTGCATATTGATTACAGTTATTGATCTATAAGATAAACCATCAGATCTGGGCCAAGGCCAACATATACATACATACATACATATATATATATATATATATATATATATATATATATATATATATATATATATATATATATATATATATATATATATATATATATACGTATATATGTATATATAAATGTGTATATATATATATATATATATATATATATATATATATATATATATATATATATATATATACACACGTATATATATATACGTATATATATATATATGTGTGTATATATATATATATATATATATATATATATATATATATTAAAAACTGTGCTGCTGGTTGGTGCAATGACAAAGTCAGTATTTTTACCACTCTGGGCTATAGGTTTGGGGCTTTGACATGTGGGTATCAAGGGTTTTTCCTGCTGAGATGAAACACAGAAGAGACAGAGAAAGATAAAAAAACAGAGGTGGCTTGAGTAAAAGACAAAAAAATTATTATCCATCCATCTTCTCCCTCTTATCCTCTCATAGGGTCAGGGGGGCTGGAGCCTATCCCAGCTGTCTTAGGGTGAAAGACAGGGTACACCCTGGACAAGTGTCCAGTTCATCACAGGACACATAGAGACAGACAACCACTCACACTCACATTCACACCTACAGTCAATTTAAATTACCAGTTAACCTAATCCCCATGCATGTTTTTGGATGGTGGGAGGAAGCCGGAGTACCAGAGAGAACCCACACAGACATGAGGAGAACATGCAAACTCCACACAGAAAGGCCCCGGGCCGGGAATCGAGCCCAGTACCTTCTTGCTGTGAGGAGACAGTGCTAACCACTGTATCAGGAAATCAAGGAAGGAGGGACGAATGAGTGGAAGGAAGAAAGGGTATCAGATCATGTTGGTGTGATGGGATTAAATGGTGTGACACTGACACGGTTATCATGGGATAAATGTAATGACAGCGATAGCTGCACTGTGCTATAACCCATTAGCAAATCACCTGCTAACACTCATGTCATTAACCAATCAGCAGGTCATCTGAAGAAACATAATCACCTGTGTTCACCTCTTATCAGTTTGTCCATATACTGTGTCCTCATCAACTAGGCTTCAGCTCCATTTGTCTTTTTCTCCTGCTCCATCTGATCAGGGGGTGAACTGCATGCTGGGAAGGTCTACACAGCCCCACGGTATGTCAACACACATGTTGATATCACATATTTAATCATTGTCTGTTACATATTTATCCATGACAATCCCAAACTAAAATGCCTCAGTCTATTTGACATGCTCATAGCTGCACATATCTCAGCTATTAAAGATCAATAAAAAAGAGCAGCATTCCTGTCCTGACATATAAACACAAAAGGCCTCGTCTGACGGCACAGAGACTCACAGCATAACCAAAGCATACATCACTGAGATGGACCTGATGACAGTACAGCCAGTAATTAATCCTCTGATATGTGTGTGACTGAATGTGGACAATACAGCACACAAGAAACATTTCACCAGTCACTGGATTTGAGTTTTCTGATGCGTTACGTTCAGTCTGTCGATGTGATGAGGTCTACAGGAAAAATCTTTCTCTCGCTCTCTTTAGCTGCAGCCACTCCGCTCTGAGCCTTTGTTACCGTAGCAACCAATAGCAAAGCTTGACAGAGATGTTCTGTTGCAGTAGATGAAGAGGAGGGCGGGTTCGCTCTATAGCACGTACATCCATACATGTTAGCACACACACACGCACACGCACACGCACACACACACACACACACACACACACACACGCACACACACGCGTGTCCACACACAAATGTGGACACACATGTTGGGAGGTGGGGGTCCCCTCTCTCTCAGTAGGGAGGGGGATGGGGAGCTGCAAGCATTTTTCCCCACATTATCCACACACTGGTAAGACAGTAGTGCTTATTTAAAATCAATATGTCAACGATGGTATATATTAATTGAAAGCACAACGCATGTATTACAGGTTCACTTACAGTACAGGCCTAATAGAAAAGTGTGAGCCCTTCAAAGATGAATCTCAATCAGAAGCTGGATGATCGTTTTTATGTGTTTGTTAACTGGAGCTGTGGAGACTTTTAGTAGTGACGTCCCCTCGAAATAGATTGGTCCACTAATAGGTTGCTTTGGTCTTAGTCGACTGAGATTTCTTTATTCAAAAAGTATTTTTTCTTAATATTTTTCATGCTGAATGACTTCTTTCCAAGAAACGTGAGCACAACACAATATTTAAAGTGATACTTTTGTGTGATTCTTTGTGGAGAAACTCAGTTTTATAGATGTGTTATTTAAATCTACTATCAAAGTCATAATATAAGTGTTAGATGACAGCCTTAATGTGTGAAGATAAGTCAAAGAAAGCTCTGAGACTTCCTCTGCAGGACTATTCTGACAGGCTGATGTACAATAATGAAAAAGATGGATGAAGAAAGTTAATCATAAACTGTAAAAAATAAAGACATATCAACTCTAAGACTCAGCTGAGAGAGAAGCCTTTATAAGTTCTTCTCATTGGTAACACTTGCTCCTTGAAGCTGGTATGCAGGAATAAAAGCTAGAGGGCTTGAGGGTAGAAATGCAGACGTGGGCTAAACTGGGAGAAGTGGGTCACCTTCACACTTCAGGACTTCACCCTACAAGCATTCATCTCTTTAATAGACTTAGGACAGATTTCCACTGAAAATGGAAACATGAACAAAATGTAGTGTTGATGAGTAATGAGTGCTTTTCTCACCACGGATTCCAGTTCAGCATCAGTAAAAGCTCAAACAAACACTGTGTGATCACTCATAGTTTGTCCATCAACAACACCAGGAGAAGCGTTCACTTAACAGTAAGTTATGAGGGATGTTGTTAAGCTTAGGATCACTCTTTTTTCTCTTAGGAAACCTCTTTTTGATGTCATATATTGTTTAAGAAACTGTATATATATCACACATTTTCACTTGAAACACTGTGGCTCAGTGGTAGAGTGGGTGTCCAGTAACTGAAGGGTTGGTGATTCGAATCCAGCTCTATCATTGTCATCATTGACGGTGTGCCCTTGGGCAAGGCACTATACGCACATTGTCTCGTATGAATGGGTACAAATGTGCGTGGAAGTCGGTCGGAGGGGCCATAACCACGCTTCTGTCAGTCTGCCTCAGGGCAGCTGTGGTAGTGTAGTTTACCACCACCGGCATGACTGGTGTGACTGAATAATGGTTTCTGTAAAGCGCTTTGGGTGTCATGAAAGGTGCTATATAAATCCAAGCCATTATTATTATTAAAAAAAAGTGAAATTACCAAAATATTATAATCCATCCATTTTCTACCGCTTATCCTTATAGGGTCGCGGGGGGGCTGGAGTCTATCCCAGCTGTCTTAGGGTGGAAGACAGGGTACACCCTGGACAAGTCGCCACCTCCAAAATATAATAATGTAATAATAATAATAATAATAATAATAATAATATCATGATAGAGGTTTTCACCCTCATATCAGTAAAAAAAAGTTTTGGAAACCAGTATTAATGCAAAAATAGTATTTTGTTATAAGTGTCAGCATTCAGCTGCTTTGACTGAAAAATGTTTGATTGCTCAAAAGAGTCCAAACAATCTGAGGCTCAAATTTTAAGATGCGTGTAACAGTTGAGCAGGCTACCAGTATTTAGTACTGACAGTGTTGGTCGCTTGTAACTCTATGATGTTAAAGAAATAAATCAGATGAGAGAATATATAGATAGAGCAATCATCTCATCTAACTATAGACAATCACAAACCAAACTACTGCTTTATTTTCACATTTTCACAGAGCTTTTTAAACAACGCAAACTCCGTCAGTAAGCATTAGTTAAGTTCACACATCACTGTCGAGGTAACAGTGGCTTCACAGTTTGATGCAAATTCCAAACAGGTGTTGTGGGAATATTATTAGTGGTATTAGAAATGTTCAGCATCAGGTGGAAACACAGGAAGGAGCAAACAGAAGACATGAACAAGAACCTAACCCTGGTAACCTGCACACATATAGAAACATGGAAAAGAGCAACCAACACACTCTCTCTCTTTCTCTCTCTCTCTCTCTCTCTCTCTCTCTCTTCAGCAGTGTGTCAAGTCTTTATCTTATCGAGGTGGAGGCGATATTCCCTCAAGTGGCTGCCTGTCTCCTCAGAGCGAGTCTAATCAGAGTTAAGGGAATCTGTCTTTTGCTGTTAAATATCCCAAAATACTATTCAATCTATAGGGTCATTTATATGCTAATGCAAAGGTTACCTCTGCATAGGCCCTTTCACGCAGCTGTAGGGTTATGTGTGTGGGAAAAAAAAGACAAAAGAGGAGAGAGGTAGTGAAGCGAATGAGGGAGATGAAAAGAGAAGATGGTGGCAAAGGCAGGAAGGGAGATAAAGGAGGAGAGAAGATACAGAGGCAGGGAAGAAGGGAGATATTCCCCTTGGTGTGTGCTATAGGTAATTAAAATAGGATGGACAGAGCTGGAGTCTAGCCAGGGAGAGCTCCATCTCCCCTCGGACTTCTTCCCCAATCAGGCCTTCTGCCTAAAGCCAAACTGCTGCTAGCGACAGACACACAGTAGCTGAAGGCTGCAGAGAGTTATCAGCCAATACTTAATGGACATGTAGAAACAACAAAACGCATGGATCAGGAAAGCAGAGCAAAGCAATCCAAAGACCAGCAAATGACTGTGGGCTACAAAACAGGTAATGCACTTCTGGTGCCGCAGCAAAAAAATCCACATGAAAAGAACACACACACACACACACACACACACACACACACACACATTTATGGTGCTGTGCAAAGCTGCAGCAAGGGCAAACGTTGCTAACCAGAGTTTGACTGCAGTAAGCACATATACATTCACTGCACAGCTCTGAGCAGGAGGCAGCACATGAGTATGCAGTGCACACACTCAGACACACACTATGAGCACAGAGTCGAACACACACACACACACACACACACACACACACACACACACACACACACACACACACACACAAACACCCGTGTGTACGACGCCAGCGGAGATGCAGTCTAAATTCAACAACAGTAACAGGGTTTTTTTCATCTGTGGATTTGATGCCATTATTATTCTGTTTTGTGACACAGTGTTAATGGAGCACTTAGTACTGTACAGTCCATGACATCTGTCACTAGGGAGTGTCTTTTCTTTGTGATCGTCTAATATGTGGTACAAAAGACAACAGTCTTACAACATTTGTGTTTTTTTCATATAAATAAATTGTGATTCTGTATCCATTTTTGTTTATATTTTTCAGTTTCTTTTCAACATCTCCCCACTTGTAATTTTTTTCTACTTTGACAAAGACAATGCTAAATAGGTTGTGCTAATGTCTCAACATGGCAGCCATCTCCATACAGCTCACACCCTGTTAGTGACTTCTCTTCTCTGAAGGAGCTGAAAGGGCAAATATCGTCCGCTAAGAGGATCGCAGCTCACAATAGATGGGCTACACACAAACACACACAACAATCACAGAATGCCAGAGAACCTGCTGGTGGATTGACATGAGAACCCAGAGACACACCTGCATCATCCAGAGCAAACAAGCGCAGAGCATGACGCCTCCCCTGAGAGCTCTCCTGTTTCTGCTTCACTTTGTTCCTCACCCCTCAGTTGTGACTGGGCCCCAGATGAAAAGCAATAATTAAAAGAGAAAAGTTGAATTTGTTGTGAAGAGGGGATGGGTGTGGGAGAGGAGAGGATGAAGGAAGGGAAAAGATTAGCCACAGCAAAGCTTCATCGAGAAACAAAACCATCTTGCGCAGCTGGGAGACAATGGACTCGGATGCGCCTTTATCTCCCAATGAAAAATTCGTCCAAATCCCTCTGGCTAAGCTGCCATAACTAAAGCTTGCAGTTGGCTGAGGTGCCGAATTTGTTGGACAACAAAAGCAACAAAATATGAGAGGGTAGCCCATGCTCCTGAGAAAATAAGTATACTCCCAATCATTTAGTGTGAAGAAGAAAGAAGTGTCTCAGCTGTAACATGTGAGGAAAGGTTAAACTGTATGCTTATTTTGCTTTGTTTGCATGCAGCTGTGTGTCTTGTTGAAAGTGTGAGGTGAATGGTCATTTTCTCACTTCATAATTTTGTAATCACAGCAGGTAAGAGATGAGTCTATCTTTTGGAAGCTGTGATATCACTCACAACCAATTTACCAGGTAGTTAAACAGGAGGACCAGCTGCATGCAAAGATTCATCTGAGAAACAAACTCATATGACTCATATCCTCGCACACAACAACAAATCCAGTCATGAAATATGCTGGAGTGTACCCTGAAAACAGCCGCACAGGCCAAGCGTGTCACATCACCTGCCCAGCCCTGATGAGGATGAGGGAGTGTCCAAGGTGTTGTTAAGGTGATACAGTGGACAGGACGGTGCTGCAAAATGAACAGCCTGTTATAGCATACGCAGAGAGAGAGCGAGAGAGAGACCACACAATGTGCACAGGGATGCATAAAAAGAGGCTGTACCTCGAGGGAGGAATCAGTGAAGACAGAGTCATAAAACTGAAGATACATGGCCACTGTAAAGCATATGAAGGTTTTTTCACTTTGAAAACAACTGCAAGGCATTATTATATGGTACAAGTGGCTGATACAGCAACCAAACCCACATGATGCAACCACCTTGGCCACCTGAGCATCATTTATCTTTTGGTGTTCAGTTTATGGCACCATGGAAAATTTACAGTGGCTAAAGCCCCTCAGCTTGCCTGGTGCTTATTATCTTGCCCCTTTCCCTTTTAAACATCTGGGAGGAGTTAACCAAGAGGGCAGGTTAGGCTCCTGGAAGCCTCTCACATAAACACAGACTGTTATTTATGTAGGGAGTTTATTTTCAATATATAGCTGTCTTGGGTAAAAGCTTCTTTTGGACAAGCAAAGAAAGTATGTCTGCGTGACACCTGAACCCCTGACCTTCTAAATCCTGCACAACAGCTCGCCAAGGTCCACACTCAGAGGACCCTGAAGAAACAGGTCACCCAGCAGATGCCTGCACAGCTAGGTCCTTCTGATCTCATTACCCTGACATCTGAGGAAGTGTTGATTTTGCACTAAAGAACCTGACCACCAAATAAATACTGCACTCTGTAAAACTAGAGCTCCAAACAATGCTGTAGCTGGCTGCCTTTGAAGAAAGTCAGCTTTCCTTTGCCTCTCCTGACACATAACTTACCTTTATTTATGATTAGATTTGTGAATAATCCTGCCTATGTTCTGGCACAGAGAGGAGAGATTTGCTTTAGGGCAGATGGGGAGTTGATGCAGAAGTTTTTGAAAGTTCATCTAAACATGTACATCGACATACCTTCATGTATCAGCAGAGCGGTGAGTGAGAGGTGTGTCCAGACTGTGAGGAAACTACATTGAGTTGAGGTTAAAGTGAGTCGTTTTTAAAAGGTGTCCAGGGTGGCTCAGGTTTGGTGAAAAAAGAAACAAATCAATTCTGTTGTCTGATATGAAGTAGGAATAGAAAACGACAGGTTTAGTGGCAGCTTAGAGCCCCACAGAGTCTCAGTCATTGTTCCTCTCAGTTTACCAGAGCTAAAGAGAGGAAATGTGTCACTGATTGCTCAAAGTTCTCTCCTGGTGAAGGAAACAGAGATGCTGTAACATCAATCTCCATCCAAAATCTGCTGCCACACACACACACACACTGACTGTCACTCTATGCATTTCTAGAAACGTGCTCCTTAGCAACCCCAACAGACTAATCTGCCACTGATTTACTCCCTTTGTAGGAAGGCTATTTCATGCTGCAATCCAATCTTTTCTTTCTCCGTGCCTGAGATTCCTTGTTGGTGGCTTAGCATGTGTGATTGAATGGGGTCCTATATGATCAATAGAGCTCATTAAATGCCCCTGGGGGCAGTTGTCGTACCCAAAGGCTCTCTTAGATTGCTTTTACCTGCAGTCTGCTCTGCCTTATTGCTCTGAACGGCTCCAACTTTGTTTGTGGCATAATCAATTTTATAATTGAATCATTCAAGTCTGGCCTTTTGCACGCTATTTCCCTAAATGTAGACTGAAGTATCCATTTGGTTCCCTTCAGTAGAGCATTTTGGATGGTTGGATGTCAGACTGGGAGGCTGCACCTGTTGTTCCCTGTGTGGTGGGTTAGCACCTGCTCACACGGCTGCTGTGTGGCTGTCTGTGTGGGCAGCAGGGATAACAGGGAGACCATTCACTCCCGCTCAGACTGCTGTCTGCAGCCCCTCTCACTCAGCACTCGTTCGCTCTGAGCTTTCTACTCTATCATTTCTTTTTCTGTCTTTTACATCCACTGTCTATCCCTCCTGTAGCATAGGCCAGATCTACCACCCTTTATCCTTTGTCCTCCTGATCTGTCTTTCTGTCTCTGTCTGTGTTTCTGTGTCTCCCTCCTCTTCTTCGCTGCCTTTCAACTTGCACAGAAACAGAAACAGCAGCAGCTGGGAGCTGTTACAGTCCTTCTGTGGAGCTCGATAGCTGGATGAAGGATGAAGCTGTAAACAATAGATTACATATAACTACTGAATCACTTCAGTAAGAGGTGGGACTGCAGTGAGTGAGTATTTAACTGGGGCCAATTTAGGTGAGGAGTTAATGTAAGTGTGCAAGAAACATTTTGGGCAATGGTTCTATTTTATTATTTTTGGAGTTTTCAGTCATCTTTGGATGTTTCTGAAGTAGCCCAGAATGCCAAGAGATAGATACACCTCTAAGTCTTCCATAAAAATAGCCTAACAGAAATGTGCTTTGTGCGGTCATCACTCCTGTGTATCAAGTGAGTAATGCCATAATCAGTTGACTTTATGGCTTCCAAACTCTCATGTGACCTTTACTCTTGTTGACAGCAAACCTTAGGCAAACATGTAATTAGACATCAAAAATCACATCACATGGGAACAATCAAATGTGTCATCTGAAGCTTCGTTTGGCTCACCCCCAGCAACAATTTCAATCAGGCTTTGTGCTCCTGTCGAAAGCAGTTGCAGGTTGTTTTTTTTTTGCTGCTGAGGCATCACTCACAAATATATACGATCTCGTGCAACACGTGATACAAAAACAATACGCAGTGATATGCAAACATGTGCACATGATATGGCAATGAATAACACATTAAATTAAACTGGCAGCAGACACAAAGAGCAGTTCATGTCCATAAAGGTCCGACCGCGACAAACAGTCGCCTCGTAATGTAGCATCGCGTTTAGTGGCAGTATAGCCCAGTAAGATGCGCACATGATGCATATACCTGTCCATCCCATCACACCCCTTCTCCCTCTCTCTCTCACACACAGACACACACACACACACACACACACACACACACACAGCTATCTCTCAGTCGCACCATTTGGCACACTCACCGCACCAGATGGCCAGGTAGGGAGGCGGCGGCAGGTGCCAGTCGCCTACTCGCCCTCTCCGGTCGTTTTTCTACTTCTTCTCTGTGGAGGAAAAGCTCTGGTGGAAACCACGTCGGGCTCTCGGTATCCAAAGCCTCTCTGGATTAACAGCAGCTCCTCAGCCGCACCTCACCTGTCTCTTCCCTCTACGGTTCCTGCGCGCCGCCGCCGTGGCATCACCGTTTACTGAGCGCGTTCAAAACGCCCCGTATCTTTCCCTTTTCCACCCTGAAGATAAAGAGTCTAAATGCACAAAAGCTATTGTTTTTTTCTGTGATCCAGAGTATCTGTGCCCGGCAGTCTCGTTCAGACCCCTGTAAAATCCCAAATCGTGCAATAGCGGACTGAGTCTCCACAGGGCTGGTTGTCTGCACTTGGTCAAGCTACAGATCTGAAATCAGCAGTCAGCAAAATGTAATCCTCCTTTTTAAATTTACAGTGGCGAGGTGAAATGTCTAGAGAAGAGCACTCACAGAGACAGCGGGGGCCCATAATTCACAGCCCCAGAAACACAGTCCTGCAGTGGATCAATGATGAATGGATGGAGGACCTCTCTCTCTCTGTCTCTCTCTCTCTGTCTCTCTCTCTCTCTCTCTCTCTCTCTCTCTGTCTCTCTCTCTCTCCTCTCTCTCTCTCTGTCTCTCTCTCTCTCTCTGTCTCTCTCTCTCTCTGTCTCTCTCTCTCTCTCTCTCTGTCTCTCTCTGTCTCTCTCTCTCTGTCTCTCTCTCTGTCTCTCTGTCTCTCTCTCTCTCTGTCTCTCTCTCTCTCTCTCTCTGTCTCTCTCTCTCTCTCTCTCTCTGTGTTTGCATACACCATATAGCAAACTATATAATTATATATAAACATATATAATACTTACAAAATTTGATTGTATGTGTAAATCCTGGAAAATTACATGCAAAATGTACGCCTACAACTACAGTATATCTGTCATTTATTACATGACAAATAATTCAGGGTGTATTGTGGTATCAAGCATAATTTTGTGGAACTTGAACTTCATTAGCTACTATTATCTATTTTTTTCTCTTTTAATGCTAATTACTTCTCAGCTTCCACAATTAGCGCAATTTTTACATTTGTACGTTGGTACACTACAGCAGTCTGTAAGATATGATGCATTATTTCAGAGTGCTTTACTGCAGCAGCATACAAATCAGTATCAGTATCAAACCAGCTATTACATTAAAGGCTGTTTGTAGGTTAACACATCAGTAGCATTTGTCAGATTAGGCCTACATAACATCAAAAAGGATAATTCTGCTGAGTACTAATGACCTTTACTATTACTATTATTAATTGAGTAAAGGGTCTGAATACTCCAACCACTGGATCCATAGCGCTGCCTCCCACCATCCAAAAACATGCATGGAGATTAGGTTAATTGGCTAATTTAAATTGACCGTGAGTGTGAGTGGTTGTCTGTCTCTACGTGTCCTGCGACTTGTCCAAGGTGTACCCTGCCTTCCGCCCTAAGACAGCTGGGACAGCCCGCGACCCTATGAGGATAAGCGGTAGATAATGGATGGATGGATCTTACCTGTAAAGTTCATTTCATTTTTAACTGTTGGATTCAATCTGCCCTTTTCTATTGTTTTATTTTGTTTTCTTTTGTTTTTTCTAATTTGAAGAAATGCATTATGGTCTAATTATGGTTTTATGACAGAATCAAGGAAATCATTATAACAGTGTAATAATATATTATTAGTCTACCTTTTTTTTTTTTTACTATAACTACTGTGGTATTAGCCATAAAGTTTGAAGAAACAACACTGTGAAATAAATGTGAATTTAAAATGTTGTAAAAATATAAAAATAAAAAATGTAACAATAATATAATAATAACTGTAATATACAGATACTATTTTACAATCGTTTATAAGTGCGATATAAAAGTAATGATTGTAAAATTATGTTAGGGAAATAAAGTTTTGACAAAGGAATATGCGCTTACGTCACTTCCGAGTGTAATCGGACAGTAGTAAAAAAAAAAAAATAGCTGGTTGCCATGAATTTCAGCGAGCTATCCACCGATAACTGTCAGCACACTTGAGTAAAATCATCCATGTCAAGACACAAGAAGGATTTTCGAAGTCTTGAGTCGCTTCTGTGTAAATATAGGAGCACAGCTGCCTGCCTGCCAACCTACTGTGAATCGGTAAGTAGCTAGCTTTGAGGCTAACGATGTAGCGAGCTAGCCGCCGCCGTTAGCTGGCTGCACTGCCAACAATAAGTGATGATATTTTGACTATGAGCTGGCGTTAACCTGTGCAGTGCGTGGCGTCTAATAACAGCAGTAATGTGCCAATTATCTGCCTTTTCCCGTTGCATGTATGCCTTGTTAACACACTGCTCCCGTTATGTGCCCACATCGCTGGCTAGCGGTAGAGATTAATACCGTTGTTAAGCATATAGCTACCATTAGCATGTCAGTCGCTCTCTCTGTGTGTTGAGGGTGCTGTAATTAGTCAACAGTGTCCCTGATCACACCTGAATCTCTTTAATCCTGCGGTGAGATTTCTGCAGCCTCACTGCATGGATTAATTCATATCACTAACCTGCTCTAATAAACCTCAGTTAGGTTCCAAGAGCTGTAAAATGATGACAATAACAACTGACGCCTCAACCCTTATAATGAATGGAATATCCGAATATTTGTGACTTAAATAGTCCTCACATTTGTGCGCATTGCCTGTGTAATTTCATGTGGTTTTAAGTGCTATATTTGATGAAGCAGCTAACTTGGTGGTCATGCTTTATTTGGTTCTTATCTCTGCACTACGTTTATATGTTTGCATGTTTATGTCTCTATGTGGATGTCCTGCACCAAGATCTCAAGTTAAATTCCTTGTTCCTTGCAAACTTACTTGGCAGTAAACTTGTTTGTGATTCTGATGTTGTGGCTGTTCAAGGTAATGTGCAGTATGTTGTTGCACTATGTTGGGCTATTTTAATGTGTTAATGCTTTTATTTAGATCCTGCTGGGACAGTGACTAGACCTGAAGACCTTGGCACCATTGTGTGCCTGTTCATTTTAAGACCTGTGGATTTCTGAATCCAGGTGCGTTGATAACACGGTATGTGTGCCTATTCTCCCCCCTGGAAATTAGTTAGTGATGTTTACATCTATTTTTCTGGAAAACATTTTCCTTAATGACTTTGCAACATCCTCCCCTGACTAATAACTGCAAACATAGGATGTGATCGATCATTGAATCACCTGCTGAGCTGATTACCCATCACAATTTGTAATCAATGCAGTGTAGGTATTATATACACGAGGCTTTGCTTCTTGTGTGCTTTCCTAATCACTATCATGTTTATGGTTCTACCAGAAGATGAACGGTCTGTCCATTCGAGAGCTATGCTGCCTGTTCTGCTGCCCCCCTTGCCCCAGCCGTATTGCTGCCAAACTGGCTTTCCTCCCCCCAGAGCCCACCTACGCCCTTCTCCCTGACTCAGATCCAGGGTCTGGAGCTGGAGCTGCTGCTGGGTCCAGTTCTGGGGCGGCGCAGCCTTCTCTTGGAGCCCCAGGACTGCGTTCCCGGTTGGGCACTGGTAGTGGAGGTGACAGAGGAGGTGGAGCTGGTGCTGGAGGTGGGGGTGGTGGAGGAGGAGGAGGTGGATGCGGTGGTGGAGGAGCAGGTGGAGCAGGTGGAGGCAGTGGCACTAGTGGCAGTGGTTGGAGTGAGGGCAGGTGGAAGCTGCATCTTACAGAGAGAGCGGAGTTCCAGTATTCACAGAGAGAGCTGGATGTGACGGATGTATTCTTGACCAGATCTAGTCGAGGGAACAGGGTGGGGTGCATGTACATTCGCTGTGCCCCTAATGCCAGGTGAGAGCCACACCACCCACTGAACACTGTAATCTGTGTCTGTTTTTAGTAGGACAGCTTGTCTGTCTTTTGTTGGAACCAAATATGAGTATACGATTCTCAGTCACACAATTATATCTCATGTTTTTCCATCAACTTGGTACTTCCCAGTTCATCTGCATCCCAGGTTAACCTCAACCAGCTGCCTAACGTTCTTTTCCCATCTCCCTTTGCCGCTCAGGTTTACAGTGTTGTTTTCCCATGGCAATGCAGTAGACCTGGGCCAGATGAGCAGCTTCTACATTGGCTTAGGCACCCGCATCAACTGCAACATCTTTTCCTATGATTACTCAGGCTACGGTGTTAGCACCGGTAAGCCCTCTGAGAAGAACCTCTATGCTGACATTGATGCTGCCTGGCACGCCCTGCGCTCCCGGTAAGCTGGCAGATTCTGTCCGTTACCGTCCACACAGCACCCAAAATGAGCAGCCAGCAAGCACCAATTGCCAGTTTAAGTGGCTTTTGGTAGATTTTTCAGTAACTGGGCCGGTAGCTTTTGGTGAAAACAACATTTGGTTGGCTCAAATACAATACAGTGCCCTCTCTCTGACCATCAGCAAGGCAGAGCTGAACAACAGCTCTGTATCCAACGCTCTCATATACTGAGCACTGCACAAACTACAGCACTTATGAAAAATATTCCTCTTGTTGTTAATGAGCCTTGTGTCGGCAGAAAATTAACATCTCCAGGTGGCAACCAAGCAACATTTGTGTCATAACAAAAATCTGGATTTACTCACACAGTCCCTGATTCTATGCTTAAGTGATTTATTATTTTTTTTTTCGTATTGGGCCACCATGCTCTGCATAAGATGTTCTGTTTCAAACTTTATCTATTATGAACATGAAACACAGCTGTTCGCATGTGTTGGACTTATAGTATTACTGCGTACTGCACTTAATCCACCTGTAGAAATGTACACACAGGGACTCTTTCTTTGATATTCTACATTGAAATCTGTGCTTGTGTTGTCTCAGGTATGGCATCAGCCCTGAGAATATCATCCTGTATGGACAGAGCATCGGCACGGTGCCCACAGTAGACTTAGCATCACGGTTTGAGTGTGCTGCTGTTGTCCTCCACTCTCCTCTCACCTCTGGAATGAGAGTGGCTTTCCCGGACACCAAGAAAACATACTGCTTTGATGCTTTCCCTAAGTAAGTGTTATAACTCATACTGTTGTTAACTGTGAAGACGTAGCTTTGATTAAAATCCTGATTGGATTGAATGCACCCTCTGGACAAACTGATAAATAAATGTATAATACTATCATAATGACGACTCATTATTAGACTAGAAAACATTTGTGTTTCTGCTGGTTACATTAGACCACTGTGGGCAATGATGCAGATCATTAAGCACATCTGCATTGTTGCAATAATGGGTTCACTAGTTTTGATTTGTTTGTTTATTGTTTATTCAGATACCCATTGGTTGTTACCTTAGCAACAACTATTGCCTTGGTGTTTTTCTGCAAATGTGTGGAGGAACCTTGATTTATCAGGTTTTAGATTTGCTGGATTAGTCAAAAATATAACTTACCATCTGGTTATTTTTAATGGTTTGTTACATTTTCTCAGATTTTAGTTATTCTTCCTTTTGATGTATATATTGTGTGATGTGATGTTGTATTGCTGCTAACAGTTGACCATAAAACCTTTTTGAACTTTTTAAATCAGACAGACTTCAGACTCTTTAATGTGTCATAAATCTTATTTGTCATTAATACTGAAAATATGGCCCTGTTTTCTAAAATTGCCTGGTTAATGCATTAATAGCCTCCATCATTTGTCTTCCAGCATAGAGAAAGTGTCAAAGATCCCGTCTCCAGTGCTCATCATCCACGGTACAGAGGACGAGGTGATCGATTTCTCTCACGGCCTTGCCCTGTTTGAGCGCTGTCCCAAAGCCGTGGAGCCCCTCTGGGTGGAGGGAGCCGGGCACAACGACATTGAGCTTTACAGTCAGTACCTGGAGAGGCTACGGCGCTTCATCAACCAGGACCTGGCTGCACAGCACACCTGAGGAACAACAACAACAACAGCTTGTGTGTGTGTGCGCGCATGTGTGCGCGCGTGTGTGTTGAATGAATGAGATTGAATGACATGTTTGCAAAGAGTGTGTGAGACATTGACTGAGAAGGATGTGTGATTTTTGCCACATCTGTGTGTCTTTGAAGCAGCACACTTGTACGTTACTGTCCAACACAACACGTTCCAGCAGTTTCCTGTGCTAAAGGTGAGGTTGGTTTTTAATATATCAGTAGTTGTGTCCATCCTCACGGTGGTGTGGTGAAACACTAAACACAAATCTGTTTTTTAAATGTGGGGAAATTTAGGAATTGCAGCTTTGAAAAGTGTCAGTAACATTAATTAAGAAGTAATGATGAAGTGCTTTGTCCAGAAAGGCACACAGATGTAATTTTCAAGTACGATGTGTTTTTGAATGTGTGAGTGGTGGATGTAAGTGTTGAGTGTCTATTCATATCTCCATGGACATGCGTGCACAAGTCTGTGTGTTTATGAGGCTGAAATAGATGAAGGACATCCTGATGACTTGGACAACTGTAAGTGGAGGAGGTGTATTGAGACTCATCAATATTGATTTTTTTGTGTATGTATGAAGAATACCTCCACAGCTGGACCAGTTCTCTTTCCAGTGGACAAATACTGGTCCAGCGTGTGTCGCTGCCCCACTCCTCCACTTCCTGTTTACCTGTTAATGACTGCCAAGGTGTTGTCCAGATAACACTAACCTACTTTCTCTGTGGTTTGGGGGTCCAGCTCCTTCTCCTTGCTGTCAGTGATGGTGGATACATAAGAATGGTCTGGAGTACTGTCACAGCTTGTTTGGCCGCTGGCCGTCATTTTCGACTCTGAACAGATCACAACTTCCGCTTTATTCCCTGGTTGTGCTGCAGTTGTTTTTGTTTCCCTCTATTGTTTTTCCCATCCAGTCCAGTACCATTTGGTGGTGCGGTTGAAACGGAAACATGTCTTTGAGAGCCACATGGACAATATCTGTGGACATTATTGGCTTTAATTGAACAGCTATTCAATATGATGGTGAAGGTTTACTTGTTATTTTCATGTCACATTAGATTGGTTGGCTCTAAACAGTTGGTTGTAGGCCTGCCGTCATTACTGATGTGTGATGGTTAAAGGTTAGGAACACTGCACTGACCCGTCTAAATACGCTTATTCACCTTCTTGCTCAAAGATACAACAGTCACACCATATACTTCAGGAACTGTCAAGAAATGTGTACAGAGCCAGGCGAGCTGTTTTCCCCTGTTTACATTCTTAATGCTAAGCTAAGCTTACCACCTGTTGGCTGTAGCCTCATATTTAGCATACAGACATGAGTGGTGTCCATTTTCTCATCAAACATGAAGGCAAATAAGTGTATTTCCTGATTGGTGAACAGTGTGGATGTGTGAATAACTTACAGTCTTTTGGAGATTGATGTTCTGGGTGATTTAGGGGCTCCAGAGGTATGAGGAGACAGATAGCTGCTGAGTTCACAAAGCAATGATGACATGTCTGTTTTACTGCCTCACCTTTCTCTTTCTGTGTGATGCTGAGCAACTAAAGTCCAGTTTGTTTTCATCAGCCTCTTGTTCACATGCACATTTGTTACTGATGTTTTTGTCTTGATGTAGTTAATCCAAACGTGTTTTGTTGTAGTGTGTGGCCATGGGTCGTTTGTTTCGGAACAATGTGATTCAGATGGGCTTGAAGGACAGACATCATGCCTCCTGCAGCTCTGTTTAACCTCTGTGGCCCTAAAATGTACAGCAGCTCTCTTATGGGTGGCAGCACGCTGACACAAGCCATATTTGAGCCTCTCACTGTTGGTGTGGTGCAGGTTCCACCACACACACACACACACACACTGTAGTATACAGTATATTTACACATTTATATATATCAGATCAAGCATGACAAAAGCAGGTCTTAAGTTCAGCACTATTGTACAAAGCATCCAAAGTGTAATAAGGGTATAAATGTAAGTTTGTGTCTTTATTATTATTGACTGTCTTCTACAGCGTTGAGGATACTAACATGTTTGAATAACTAGGAATGGGCCCCATGTGTAGACATGGAGAAGAACAGGTTGTATGGTTTTTCAGATCTACACAAGGTGTCTGCTGCACAGTTTTTTTAAGGGAACATGTACTGAGCTAGCACTGATCTGATTACTCCATTATGGGAGTACAGGTGGGTCTCAACGAATGCCACTTTTCCTGTCATCACTTAAAACAGGGAATCTTTCTCATCCTGTGCTTTGTGTCTCTGTTTAAATATTGGAAATCTGTTACCATCTTGGACCAGGGATCTGAGTAGTCTGAAGAATTGTTATCGCCTCTCTCTGAAAGTAGAAGTAGGCCTCAGTTTCCTCCTGGCCAGGTCATGTTATCAGGGAAACCACTGGATCCACTTTCATTCATGGGGTTCAAGAGACGGACTGAAGACTTGCCATTTAATTGATGCACCACTATGGTTGACGTATATTGTATCCTCCGGCCCCGAATGTGTATTGATTGGGGGGGTGTCGAACAGTGAAAAATGTGTGCATGTCGATTGTGACAGGTTTGGACATTATTGCTATTATGTATTCTATGTGAGGGTAAAGCTGAACTCGTGGCAACGGAACATCGAAGCGCTTTTTAAAGAAACTTTAAAAAAAGGGTGTTTTATTTCATTTTTTATTGCTGATACTAACTGATGTATTGTTGAGTTTTGTGCTAGAGTTCAAGCAGGGCAGTGTTAGTTGGGAGGGGGGCTAGATTATACTAGTGGGCTGTATATGGTTACTGTACTTACCTATTCTATTCTTTGTATTATGATTTGTAATTTTTGTTGCTTTTTTGAACTGAGAATATGATGTAATGAAATTAATTCATGGGACTGAATCTTGACCTTTTTATGGACAACAAAATAATTAAAAAGATCACTTATGTACAAAAATATGACGCCAACTAATGTTTTTGAAAGAACTTGTATTTTCTGAACAGTGTGTTAATAAGAATGGAGACATTGACATAAAAAAAATTTACATAATTATTTAACACTTGGTGCACCAGTAAGGTTGGGTTTTGAAATCAGTCTTTTCCCAGATTGGCTGGAATGGATAAACAGGTGTTTACAGCCACAGTATCACACAAACCCTTCATGAATGAGCAGAATACACAGAACATTTATTTTCATGGCGCCAAATAGTGTGTGAGAATTGGATGTCACAAATTTGACAGGATTAATTTGATAAAAGTTCATGGAAAGGTTTTTTTCATATATATATATATCTACACACGTACATATGTGTATATATGTACGTGTGTATATATATATATATATACGTATATATATATATATATATCTACACACGTACATATGTGTATATATATGTGTGTATATATATTATACACACACGTACATATATACACATATGTACTGTATATACGTGTATATATACACACATATAGATATACATATATACACATATATAGATATACATATATAGATATATATGTATATATATCATCCATTCATTATCTACCGCTTATCCTCATAGGGTCATGTGGGGGCTATCCCAGCCGTCTTAGAGGCGGAAGGCAGGGTATACATATATATACATATATACATATACATACATATCTGTACATATATACACATATATACACACATATATATATATATACGTATTTATACACATATATACACGTGTATATATACACACACACACACATATACACACACACACACACACAAACACACACACACATATATATACACATATACACATATATATATATATATATATATATATATATATATATACAGTATATATATATATATATATACACACATATATATATATATATATATATATATATATATATATATATATATATATATATATATACACATATATATATATATATATATATATATATATATATATATATATATATATATATACACGTATACATATATATATATATATATATATATATATATATATATATATATATATATATATATATATATATATATATATATATATATACACGTATACATATACACGTGTATGTGTATATATATACATACATACATATACACGTATGTATATACACACGTATATATATACACACGTATATATATACACACACACACACACACACCTGTGAAATTGAGGCACCGAGATATCTCGGTGCCTCAATTTCACAGGTCCAGGTGAAACCCAGTCTCAGTAGCTCATCATGTAGCAGAGTTTAAGAGGAGTGACTGCCCTCTGCTGGCTGACTGTTGTCATTAACCTTCTAAAACATGGTACGACTGTAGAGTCCAGCAGCTGATGCACAAAAATATGAACCCTCATTTCATAAAGCATACAAATCATTTCAAACCAGGAGACACTAAGTGCTTATTTCACTCTGTGTGTGTGTGTGTGTGTGTTCTCACGGTTTCAGGTCGAGCTGAATGACGACAACTGTCCAAAAGTCTCAACCTGAGCCTCCATCTGGCTCAGTGCAGGAGATCCTCACTTCAGTGTTCGTCTGTCAGCAGAGAATCAAAGCGCTCCAAACATAAATATTGTCCTGTGCTTCGGTCATCCATCAGTGTGCTTCACCACATGTAGCCTGCATGGTTCAGACATCCCAAAGCATCTTATTGCTGACCTGCATCCCCCTCTAACACAGGAGATCAATCTCTACTGTGAGTGAACTTGTTTGTGCACACCATTGTGAATTTAACTGGGTGTCAAATGGAGTCTCTCAGTTAAGATGCTTTTGGGAGCCTGTTTAGACGGGGATCAATGTACAGCTGGATCCTAACAACTGGTGCACCGCTTGAGTTGCTAAAAGGATTAGTTTGTGACAGTCTCATGGCGACGTTTGTTGGTACCTGCAATAGAGGAGGAAGCAGTATGAGAATAGGACTGTGGTGAAGCGCTTCATAATGTAGCATCACAATATACATGTACATCAAAATATTCAGAATAAAAGCAGAATAACAGCCTACTGTTCAGACAAGCTCCACTGTAATAAGGACCGTTACAGGAAATCATTCGTGCTAAATCCACATACAAGTGCCAGGATAGGACACGTTCTACTTTTAATTTGCACAGCAGAGATATGTCCCAAGTTTCATCTTCTGATTTTTATTTTATTTATAGGATTATTTTTCATCTAGTAAAAAGATTTACACTTAACACAGAATGAGAAGCATTGCCCAGAGATTAAAATACCCTGCAGTGTGTCTGTGTAGCTTCTCATCCAGTTTAAGGCAAATTAAAAAGAGTCAGCTGGATTTAACTTGAGGATTATTGAAGACACTTCTCCTCTTATCATCCAAGAGGCTCCTTCCACTCTGACTGGTAGAGAGTCCAGATACTTATAGTCCTGTTGGAGCAGGTGGTTTGTTTGCTGCTCCAACAGGAGTTTAAGTATCTGGACTCTCGACCGATCAGTCAGAACCGTAGCCTCTCGGATGAGAGATGATCTTCAACAAACCTTCAAAAGTCCAGCTGACACTTTGATACCCTGCAGTGCGTAAATTACATAATATGTATGTGAAAATTGCATGTGTAAAATACTTAGCTACAACTTTTAAAACTGTAGTGGAGTTAAAAAAAAAAAAAAAAAAAAAATCCCTTATACTTGTGGTGGAAGTACAGTGTAAGTCGCAGGAAATACTCAATTAAAGTACACTTAGCACAACGGGAAGAGCTTGAGCAGATGATTTTGTTTTGCAAAGCTTCATATTGTCATGTAAATGTTTAAACACATGCTTCCTAATGGGTGTAACTCTGATGAAATCTCTCATCTTTTGTCCATATTGCTGCTGAACCTGCAGAACCACTGTGTTTGTGTCTAATCTGATCTAAAACTCATTTAAACATCCCTCAAACCGGTTTGAGTCATCTGACTTTCCCCTCACCACACCAGGCCTTCCTCGTGACTTCACCCACTCACTCTCTGTGTTGTAAAGACAACCCAGTAAGCTGCTCCTCCAGAGCTATGATCCTCAGCCCGATGTAGCCTGACACCAGCAGGAGCAGCAGCAGCCTGTGAACATAAATCACATGCTGAGCAGACAGTCAGGTCTGGTTATCAGTAAATTCTATGTGTGGCACCTGAGTGAACATTGTGTGATAACATTTCTAAAACCACATCTCAAGGATTAGTTTTCTTTCCCAGAGAAGCCAATCCAGAAAGTCAACATTCCAAAATGTACCTCTGTTCATCACTGCATGTGAACAGAAAGTATATCTATACAAAGCAGAAAATGTTTGAAGGTCTGTCAGGAACATCTAGCTGAAGTTCAAACTGAGCAACAGGATGGAGAAGAAAGAGGATTTAAGAGACTTTGAACATGGTTGTTGGTCTGAGTATTCAGAAACTGATCTACTAGGATTTTCACTAGAACCATCTCTAGTGTTTAAAGAGAATGGTCCAGAAAAGAGGAAATATCCAGTGTGAGAGGTCACAGGAGAATGGACAGACTGGATGGAGATGATAGAAAGACAACAGGAAGTGAAATAACCACTGGTTCACCCAAGGAATGCAGAATATCACATGTGAAGAACAACACTGGAGCCTTGAAGAAGATGGACTAGGGCAGCAGAAGAGCACACCTGGAGCCACACCTGTCAGCTAAGAACAGCAAACTGAGGCTACACTTCACACAGGATCACCACAAGTGGACAACAGAAGATGGAGAAACGTTGGCTGGTCTGAGCAGTCTCCATTTCAGCTGAACATTCACATGGTAGATGGTCAGAGTTTGGAGGAAACACCATGAAAGCATGAATCCATCCTGCCTTGTGTCAACGGTTCAGGCTGCTGCTGGTCTAATGCTGGAGGAGATTTTCTTTCGTACCAGCTGAGCATGATTTAAATGCTGAAAGTTTGACACCAAGAATGAAGGCAGTTCTGAAGGAAAAAAAAAAAAATCATCCAACCTTTTACTAGTGAGCTCTACCTAATAAAGTGGCCAGGGAATGTATACCGTGTACCAAGCAGACAGATGCTCAGTGGTCGAAGTAGTATTGAGACTCTTAATACTAAAATACTACAAGTAAACATCGCTGCATTTAATGTTATCAGAAATATGCTGAAAAAGGTTTTAAAAGAGGCACTAATCATTACGCATCCTTGTGAGTGTTATATTACAAAGTATTAAATTCTTTGGTAAATGTATTTGTACTTGAGAAATAATAATACTCACAGCATGATGTAAATGTAGAAGAGAACGCTGATGTTCCTCATTTCTACTCTGTCAGTGATCCTCCAGATCCACGATGCAGCTGATTGAGAGAAAAAGTTTGTTATTCTTTAATGACGCTTTCCTCTGAGCCTTATGGGTAACCTTTAAAAGAAATGAAAAAGCATTGTATTTGATACAAATAGGCAGAGAACGGTGGTTCAGTTTGATTCGCTCCACACCTCTGTTGTCTTCGTCTGTTGAGCTGTTTGGACGAGTGGAGTTGCGCCTCGTAGGAGCTGAAAAGGACAAATATTTATTGTTGAATGTAGTTAAGGACATATTCGATATTATTGTGTCAAACAGAAAAGTAATTATCGAAAAAGGATGATCACACACCTTCACTGGACATCAGAGAAAAGCTGTTGTCAAGACAAATGCTGTTCTGTCTGCTCAGACTGTGATCTATGCTGTCCTCCAAACTGGAATAACTGGAGGCCTGCAGACCAGGACAGACACACTGAAGCTCAGTCTCCACCATAATCTTGAATCCTAGTTTGAGTTCAATGAAGAGCAAACATACCAGGTCATGATCAGCTTCGTTCTCTGCAGATGACAGATGAGGGCTGCTGTCGATGCACTTCCCCTGTTTCAGACACAGTTGAGTTTATTCTGAAAACTTCTGATGTCTTCCTGTGCAGACGAGTGAAGTGCTTACCTGAGCCCAGCAGATACTCTGGAGACGTTTATAACACATCTCACGGTTCCTCAAAGAGACAAACGTGTACTAAAAGAGAAAGAAAACAGGAAGTAGAAGAGGTTGATAATGATGGAGCAAAATAAATTGTGTATGTTTAAGCTGAGGAAGTTAATACTGTATGTATGTGATGCATTGAAAGGTTTCACTGCATGACATCCGAGTCATTATTTCCCTTTCATTTAAATACAGTTTCTGTCTTTCCCTTTATTGACTGGTAATTACCACTAAAACCACTGGAGACAACTGAGATAAACTAAATTAATTAATAAATAAACACACTACATTTAATGTCTAATTAAATAGGGACATACCACCAACCATAGTATTTGTACTACAGTGTGATTACGTATTTTATAGCAAAATAATGGATTATTCTTGAAATTTCTGCTAAAGGAAAAACAGATGTATCTTAATAACATGCACTCTGACCTTCTCTCCATCAGCAGTTACAGACAACATTGATAAAGCCGAGTTGTGTTTCTTCACCCCGCTGATGCTGCAGGCAGTAATCACCACCTGTAATGTGTTCAAAACAACAAAAACCATGATTCTGATTCTGGTCGCTTAACAGACAGAAAAAAAAAATCATTACAGTCATACGTTTGTTTTTTTTACGTAAATTGTCCTGAAACAAATGACTGAATTATTTTATTCTCTATTCAGGTTCTGAAATAATTTCCCTGTTAAGTCTTTGATATTCAGGTCAAGAAAAATCCCAAATGCTGGAGATAAAAGTGAATTCCCAGGATAGGTAATGTAGATGTCAACTGCTCCTTTTACAACTTCTATTCTGATAAAGTGAACTGTTTCTACAACAGGAAACAGGTTTAAAAGCCACTGTTATGACAGTTACATAATTTCAGCGTTTGTTACCTTGGTGTCTTTGAGCAGCACTGATGAGTAGAAACAAACATATTTGTCAGAAACAAAGAGTCTGCCATGATAGGGCACCTCCTTCTGCAGGGCACAGGTGAACGCTACGACAGAGAGACAGCATGCATCACCTAGATGACAGAAATGTGGCTGCAGAGCCATGTGCTTCATCAAACAGCAGGCACAAGGTCAAAGCGGTCACAGTGTGATCTCATTTCCATAATCAATACTCAGTGAAACACTCGACTCACTGTGTGTCAGCTTCTCCTCCTCAGGAATCACTTGAAACAGTTTGTGGAAGGTTTTGTTGTGCTTCAGGAAGCTCTGTAGAGAAAAAAAGCAATAATTATAAGAACATATAGTTTAAAAATACTAAAGTGTGTGTTGAGCAGTATGACAAAAGAAGCAGACTTGATGTTTATTATCTGAAATAATCAACTTCAAACCTGAAGAAAGTAAGCTTTTGGTCACTTGGGGCCAGCGTTCACAAGTGGACTTACATTACTGTTGATGATCCCATCTGAGTGCTCAATACTCTCCTCTGTTATGGTGTGCTCCCTGAAGACACAAACAGGGCAAATGCACCACACTAACAAGATAACATATCAGGAACTGGCTGAGGAGTGTTGAAGCAGTGTACCTGTTGTAATCGAGGCTGTGATTTAGCTCCTGGATCTCCAGCCGGGCATCGTCCAGACTCCTGAATTGTCCCAGTTTCTTACTGCTAAACCTGCTGCTGCCTCTTCTTCCATTAAGGACTCCGACTCCGTCCAGACAGCTGTGAGAAGAGAGCAGGAGATTATGTGGGGCTGATGATCCACACAGAACAACATCCAGTACAGAAACAGGAATGGGAGTGATTTTGATCTACAAAGTAAACATAAAACATCAGAATCAATAATAATAATAATAATCTAATATCAGTGAGCAGCTCCTTTATGTGAAATCAGAAGGTAAACTAGCTCCAGACTAGGGCAGCTGTATTAACCCTAACTCAACACCAGCAGAGAGCTTTGATAGATATGAGAAGAACACTGAACCTGAGACGGAAGGTTGGTCAGCTTTAGAGGATAATGTCTAATGTATTGAAAAATAAAAGACAGAACAGAAATATTTATACTCACACAGCACTGTCCAGTGACAATCTCCTGGATTTCACATTCATAGTGAAAAATAAGCACTTCCACCTCATACACATACACACACTCCCATACATGCACTGAAATAGTGATTCATGTCTTTAACAGCCTCAAGTTTAAATTTTGGAAGCGATTCTTGGGTTTTGTATCTTGGCACAACCTCCGAGGTGGAGAGACAGGTGAGAAACAAAGCATGTGATGATAAGCTACCTTCAGGATTGGCTTCTCATTGTTAAGACAACCAATCAGCTGTGAGGTTGGTGGGATGTTTACTCTGAATCAACCAATCAGTGAAAGCAGGGGAAAGGCCATGCATCCTGCACAGCTTCTGCTCCTCATGGCAACAGTCACCAGGGGTGGTCCTACATACCTACCTTAGCCTTTTGGCTCACACCTATATGCAGGCAGGTATGCAGGGATCATTGTGGCCATTGTGCTCCATGTAACCTGCTCAGCCTGCAGAAATAGAGATCAGAAAATAGTTTACACAGGGTTTAATTTTTTACTGTAATGTAGAGCCCCATAAATCCACAAACATTACACAGGGCGACCTGGCTGCAAGACACAAGCTCACACTTCCTCTTCTCTCCATCTTCTCCACATCTCACAGGTCTGAGGAGGAAACAGATGGAGGTGAAAGGGAAAGTGAGTCTGATTTTCTTTTGAACTGTATCTGTAGCCCACATTGATAGAACAAATACATTTTCTATGAAATAAGTCAACAAAAATATTTATTTTTGATTATTTAGTCGTGGTCAAAAGTTTCCATACACTTGCAAAGAACATAATGTCATGGCTCTCTTGAGTTTCCAGTTATTTCTACAACTCTGATTTTTCTCTGATAGAGTGATTGGAACAGGTACTTCTTTGTCATAAAAAACATTCATGAAGTTTATTATGGGTCAAATGAAAATGTGACCAAATCTGCTGGGTCAAAAATATACATACAGCAATGCTAATATTTGGTTACATGTCCCTTTGCCAATTTCACTTCAATTAGGTGCGTTTGGTAGCCAGGCTCACAGAAATGGTAGAGAAATGGAGAATACAAGGTGTGTATATAAATGTCACTGTTCTTTAAATAAAGGGAAACTAGTAGACTATCCTTTCCTGGTTCATACACAGCCCGTGTGAGGACAGGGGTGTTCAAATGGATTACAACATTTGACGATAAAATGCCAAAACTGAAACCTAAAACTTGTGTGGACCACTGAGGAATAATTCAATATTTTCTTGTTAAAAGTTAAAGGAGGTTGATACCATGTATATTGAACCTGTAAGGTAAATGTGAAGCTAGCCTAGCAGCCGGTTAGCTTAGCACAAATGCTAGAAACAGCCAGCTTGCTAGCTAGCTTCATCCAAAGTAGCAAACTCCATTTACACTTCTAAAGCTCACAATTTAATTATTAATGTTATATCATGTTAGTTAAAATGACGTGTTTCTTACCTTCAGATAAAGTGAAAAAAAACAACTTTCCTCCAGCTTCCAGTCCTTGTGCTAAGCTAAACTAAACTAACCGCTTGCTTGCTGTGTTAGCTTCACACTGACCATGTAGAGTAGCGCAGGTAGCTAACTATTAAATGTAGCCTTTGTACACCACAGGTGCTTTCAGTTATTCTGGCTGATTAGACCTCTGCAAAGGCTGAGAGTTGGACTTAATTTGGGAGCTTGCTAGCTCACAAATCTTTATCCACTCTTCTACAAGACCTTTGGGCCTCTTTGTGTTTTCTGCTGCAGTTTTTGTTAATTCATATTGTTGACAGTTCAGTGTTTGTTAATTTATGCAGTTGACAGGAAGTGATCCTAAAAGAAGAACAATAAAGGTGAAGGGCATCGAACATGTCCAATAAGGCAAACAGGAGGCACTAAATCTTCTGTAGAGGTCCACACAGTCCTGAGGAGCTCTTAGCTAATCACACAGACTGATTGAAAACACCTGTGCAGATGTAGAGAGGCTTAACTATTTCTTCATGTTACCTTTTTTGTCAAACTATTGTTTCAAATGTCAAGAATGCTCGAATGAAGTTTTATGCTGAAAACTACAAAATAGTTCCTTTATGTACATGTAAAAAGTGTGTTTTAATGGTCATGTCAGAGTTATTGTGGCTTTCAAATAAATGTTGATGACAAACATATCAGACTTGGTTCACATTAATCTGGTGGTGCCTGACAATCAGTACAACTATTATACTCACCTCATTTAATTTAATCCTCCCACTATCAACAGTCATTGACATCTTGACATTTTCCTGCCTCTCTGTCCAGTATTATTACCATAGCGTAACGCTACAGCTAGAGTTACAACAGAACTGAATGCAACTTCATGTTTTGACTCTAAAACAGCTAATTTTTTTCTGTAAAAGCTGAATCAGATTTTCTTGCTGTAATTTTGTGTCCAGTTTAAAAACTGCAGTGACAGGAGCTCATTTCAGTTCAGAGTTACTTTAGTCCCATCTAGTGGACGAGGAGTGAATAACTAAAAAAAGAAAGAAAAACTCACAGGAATCAAACGGCGCATTGTGCTGTATATCCAATCATCCTGCTTTTAATACAAAGTCAAGATACAATATCTACATCCATGGTTTGAAAGGAAAGAACAGGTACATAAGTGAGGGGGGTGGCATCATCAAGAGCTGGCCCTCAACACTTTTCATATTATGTTTCATAAGTGTGTCTTTTATATTTCTCTTGACACAATAATCATTAGAAATCGAAGGAATAACATATTTCATATATGTCACACTGTCAAGACTTCTGGACCACACATAGATTTCATATCAGAATAATTTCAGATACAAACAATAACTTTTGAGGATGTGTGTAGCTGGGCCAACCCATTCTCTGTCAAAAATACACTTGCTACCATGTGCTTTCCAGCAAACTAAATACCAACAGCTTGCCTGAGGTTTTCACCAACAAGTCTGCTCTCTATATATCTAAAGTCTGTGATGCCCTTAAGCTGATCACGGTGGGTGGTCCATACCTCTGATGCTGCTGTCACACCCCTGCTGTTGCTATGGAGTGAGGGAGGGAGGGCATCAATAGGGCATCGCTGTAAACTTAAACTAGGCCTGCCTCTAATGTACATCTCTAGCTAACTAGTCAGACATCAGTAATCAGTATCAAATAGCACCCTACACAGAGGGCATACATCATAATAATAAAGCAAATAAAAAAGCACCAAAACCGACCATTAACAATAAAAAAAAAAACAGTGACAATATCATACTTTAACATTGGCTTGCCAAAAAAACAAGTAAACAACATCTTATTGGTTATAATTGCTAGATATCCCAACTAAATAGATTAAAAACAAACATAAAAAGTAACAAAATAGAATAATAAATATCTTTAAAAAAATAATAAGAAATAAACATGACAAAGTGAACGATAACAATAAGGCTTTTTTTGCGACAATAAGAACTACATCACATCCAATCCCACATTATATCTTGTGCTCAGACATTTGTAACTGTACTGTATAGGACAATGATAGACTGTATGTACAAAATCTGTCTGATACACTAGAACATCGCTGTGCTCTTCAATCACCACCTGGGACTAATTCTGACTTGTGCAGTTGTACCAGAGTAGACAAAGAGGAAAACCTAATTTGGTTATGTTGGGATGGTCTGTACAGTGTGACTGAGCAACGGGGGGGGCTGATGAAAGTGAGCAATTCTTGCATTGAATGTTTTTTTGGGATTTCTCTCATTATCTTCCACCAGCAGTAGCTTTGAAAACAACAGCCTGATTTAACTGTGAAGCTGTGCAATTCAAGTAGGTAAGCTTCAGAGCAGGATGATTAGGACTTTCATCCTCGCTTTAAGATACTGTATGACAATAAAACTTAAGCACACATGAATATTACGAAGCATATTTGAACACAAGACATAAGTCAGTATAAGGCAAAGACGTACATAAAAAAAACACACAATAATCATGTCGGCAGAAATGGAATGAGAAGTGTTTTTAGTGGGTCTGAAGCTTTCATTCGCATCTCTTTCAATAAGCTGAGGATAAGAGGAGATGAACTGGAGGATGAACGAGGACCACAGCAAATAGCAAGTGAGCGTTGTTTGATGGAGAACGCACTGGGCCACAGATCTCAGCCCAATTGAGGATATGACTCTAAAATCACTGTTCTGACGCCAGTGATGGGAGTGTGAACTATTCCTAGGCCAGCGCTTAAGAGTGGTCTCTAGTTTGACTTTATGTTTCGCTGCATGGTTTCTCTTGGCACTGTGCATCGGGTAAATGATCATGCTTCTCCAGCAGTCCTCAGGGTGTAGAGCCCTACTGTAGGCATTCATGACTCATCTGCTTCAAACTATAATCAGAGCTGCCTATAGCAGCAGTAGACACCTTTGAAACAGACACGGACACATAGAAATGTTCACCTTCACACTTTGTAACCCCCTAGTACACCAAACCAATAGATACAAAGTTGAGGATAAAAAGCCCATTTAGGGTGCAGCAAATATCCAGGCTCTTGTTTTTTTTCTTTTTTGTCTTTTTATATACATATAGTATCATAATTCCTGTTCAGAAGCCGTTTGTATTTCACTGGTTCATATTGGAGATAGCTCACCACAACACACATGTATTATACGTCCTTCACACTGGAACACTGAGGTAAGTATATGGATTACACATGGACAGTCTCCACACCTACCAGCTCCTCAGGGAGGCCCAATGAGCGTGGGTGCTGTTAGACAGATTTCTTTGTTGTTTTTTGTCCTTGTTGGTGTAGATTTCACTATTGAGTCTGGCTCCTGGAAAAGAAAGGTTGAATGTTCACGTTATTTCAAGCCGTCTTCCTCGTTTCGCTCGTCGGTTTGTTTGTGGACCTCGAAGCAGGAAGATGGATGGATGGTTGTCTCTTCGCTTACGTTGCATAGTGGTCAAAGCTACCCAGGTACTCCAGAGCAGCCTGGTAGCAGAACTGGTACTCATCCTGGGCGACAAACAGAAGACACAGACTCATTTTTTTAACAAACTCTACTGTGTGCTGGGAAATGATGAGTATCTGGTTTAATCTCTCAGGCTGGTGAATTTGAATTTGTCAGAAAAACTGAGAGATTAAATTCTCCTTTATGCTGAAGAAATTACCATATGTCTTTTTGCAAAACAAAACATTTTAATGCAAATTGTGATTTGATAAATGAGTGCTTTTCAGTGATTTCAGGGATGATGTGGTTTGTCATCAGCCATGTTTATTTTCAACAGTTTTATCATTGTTTTTTTAAAAAAGCAATCAGTGTAACACAGGTTGAGCTTTTTTTTAGACAAGCCTCCCTCATCAAATACTTTCAAATATCCACGATGAGCCAAATATATTCAGCACAAATCTTACTGCATTGATAAAAATCTTGCTTTGAGCTGAATCAATAGTGTGCCGTGCTCTTTGTCATGAATCAGTCTCTGTTCAGTGTTTACCTCAGTCTGCACCATGGCTGGTCTCTGTGTGCGCAGCATTTTGACAGTCTGGAAGATGTCCACCGCCCCTTCGTAACGCATCCTCTCCAGGACGATACTCAGAGTGATGAAGACACCTGTCCGTCCCACACCAGCACTGCAGCCATAGAGGAAACACTGGACTGTAGCTTAAAATGTCCCAGAGCTCAGAGAACAACATGCCTGCAAGTAAATGTACTTTTAATAATGATCCCCACTGCTGACCTGCAGTGAACGCTGATTGGTCCGTCCTGGCCAAACTGCTCCTTGGTTTTGTGCACTTGGCCGATGAAATCGATGAAGCCCTCCCCAGATTTGGGAACACCTTGCTCTGGCCAATCAGTGAATTGGAATTGACGCACTGTCCGTGATTGGCCATCCTGATGGAGCGAGAGAATGAGGAGCTAAGAACAACTTAACAGAAACCCTCATATGAGAGTCTTTTCAGTGCTTATCCAGATATTTATCCTTGGAAGTTTAGTTGTTTACGTGAGGCGATTATTTCAAAAGGACTATTTAAAGAGCTTCTTGCTTATTGACTGAGGAGGGATACTCTACCAGGCAATATCCTTTTTCCTTCTAATGATTACTGTTATCTGACCCTGGAACAGTGGCTGTGGTTAACTTAAAGCTGTAACGTCAGGACGTCTGCTATTGTCAGGCGCTCAGTAGGCAATTATATCTTTTCTCTTCTGCTCAGCCTTTCTGACTCCCCCTTTAATGGAGATCAATAGAGCATCTGTCGATGTGGCGTCAGTGCAGGACAGGCTTTTCTGGAGTTATCTATGATGGCTAATATGTGCACGCGCGCACACACACACACACACACACAGTCAAGGCAATCTGACAACATGGCTGAATGATAATTTAGTGGCTGCTTGCTGACAGAGCTAACCTGTTGTGTTACATAGAAAAAACACGCTAACTGAAACACTACAGGTCGATAGGACATGCTCTGCACCGCTGCTTTCTAACAGCACTGATGGACTGGGAATAGAGCAAAAAAGCCAAGGAGCGTAATGTTACACTGCTGTTTGAATACAACATGCAACAGTAGAAATATTTAAACACGCGCATGCCATGAACTCACCCTGGCATCGGTAACTTTGAACTCCCGCAAGATGTACTGCGGCATGTTGTACTCAGCCATGGGGTCCACCACGAAGTACTGGTACCTGGCTGAGCGCTCAGCAGGCCAGTACTGGTGGCACTTCTCCTGAGACAGCAGAACAGGATTAAAGATTATGCACAGAGCTGACATTTGCTGTTATTTCTATCATTGTGTGTGTGCATGTAGGCTGAATTTACCCGTCCCATCTCTCTCAGTTTAGTGAGCATGACCACGATGGTGGAGTTGTGTTCCCAGAGCATCCTCCAGAAATCCTCCGTGGTCTCAGCCAGTGGACCCTGGGTGGCAATGTAGCCTCTCTGCTGCCTGCACACACACACACACACACACACACACACACACACACACAAACACACAAGTATGAACAAGCCACCTCCTTCCATCATTCCTTGTTTCTCTGTCTGTCAAGCATCAGGCTGAAAAGGGGGTCAGACTTCAGGAACAGTCGAAACATTTGAACACGTAAATCATCAGAAGTTGCTGCGACTGAAGTGAACAGCATGCAATGAGATGAAAAGTGGCAACACGTATACAGTAAGGAAAGATCTGACATGACAGGTGGGAGCACTACGGTGAAAAGCCATCCAATTCAATCATTGAGCCGTCATAAGAGGACGAGAGGATCAGGTCACATTAGTGTTCTCTGGATGAAAAAAAAACGTACCTGTATCCATCGATGTAGCTGGCGTTGATGTAGTCGGAGCCTTCCAGGCCTCTGATTGGCTGCAGGCAGACACGAGTGGTTTCATAGGGCATTATGTTGACCAGTCGATTCTTGAATTTGTTGCAAGGCAGGTTGGCTGTGACGAACCGGGATGTGTGGGCTTTGGTGTTAGCCAGCCGCTGGATGGACAGAGACAGTATGATGAGTGATGATGTTTTTCCTTTTTAAAGTACAGGCAGGAATGCAGAGTTACTGAGGATTGCCTGGTCAACTTTATCTCTATATTATTCATTTTTTACTTTCTTTAATGTGTTAAAGAAGGTCAGATTTCATCTTGAAGGCTCTGAGTATTGTTTACATTATTAAATGAAACAATTTCAGGAAAGTCAGAGACTCAGGCATTGTGTAACAAGGACTATAAGTAGACATAGCTTTGTTTAAATGTAATTGTGTATGAGAGGCAGCATATAGTCCATTTCATTTTGAACTTTCTGCCCTACCTTGAACTCCAGCTCCATGCCGGTGATGTGTTCCCCGGTCTCCACCTTGGACAGCTTCTGCATGTACGAGTACAGACTCCTGGCGGCCACCTCAGTGTTCCCACAGGCCACAGCCTCCAGCAGGGCCTCGTGGATGAAGCTGTACTGGTCCTCTGTCTGCACCATGTAGTTCCTCTGTGAGCGCATCAGGGTCACGTGACCGTAGATGTCCACACTGCGCTCATGTCGAATGCGCTCCAGCATGGCATCAATGACAATAAAACAGCCGGTGCGACCAACTCCAGCACTATTAGAGAGGAAGAATGAGTGGGATATCAGTTAAGTTATAGGGAGGGTTTTATTTAGATATTTTATTTAAAGGGCTTAAAGTTAAGAAGATTCACATCTCTCTGTGAAATGATGGTGTTTGTTCAGTCCATACGAAACAACAAGTCGGTCTATCATGGAAAACTACACTTTAGTTTTTGTATGGATCAAACTAACAAGAGAATTGTGTAGAGCTGCTGGTTGGTGTATTTAGTACCTTTGGGTAGAGCTATGCTGGCTGTTTCCCCCTGTTTAATGCTAAGCTGTCCAATAACAGCAGCTTCATATTTAAAGAACATACATAATAGTAGTTTTGAACTTCACATAACTAATGTTTGGCAAAATGTATATTAATTCCTGCACCTGCAGTGAGCAATGATAGGGCCGGCGTCGGGGGGGTTGCAGGCTTTGACCCTGCGGAGGAAGTTGAGGAAGGGGGTGGGATACTCTGGGACACCATGATCTGGCCAGGCTGTAAACTGGAACTGACGAACCTCTCGCCGCTCACTGCAGCCACTCTGACGGAAGAGACAGGCGATGAAATAAGGCAATAAAATGGCTTTACCATCACTGTGAGCACCATCTTTTTACATTACTGAATATTCCAACATACAATCTATCGAGTGCTTAAAGGGAAATGACATTTTGAGTGCAGTTTCTCACATTCACCTCCATTAATCATGACTCCATCCTTATTGCTGCTAGTCATACAGCCATGGCTAACTAACCAGACTTTTAATTCATGCAATCTGTATATATTAGAGGAAAAGGGGAAATATTCCTACATTGAACAGAATCTACAAAAATGGAGAAATAATAGCGGCATTGCTTAATATTTCATGTGTATTTTTCACTGCTGGATGTTTCACAATACATCAACAAAAACTCCAAGCAGTGGTGCTACGTTTGGCCTAGTTTCTGTTTAGAAGTAGGCCACAGAGTCTGGCGGTCCTCGATTAGCCCTGTGCTTTAAGAACGTGCTCTGCTTCCAACAGTGATCAAATCTCAGCTCCTGACATAGGGAGGCTGGCCTCATTCGAACACTCCATGACTAATCTCCACTTACACTGCTCATCCGGTGACAGAGGAAATAATTTACCTTATGCAGGGAGAGGGTGCGAACACAGAACGTGGCCAGCTCCATGGTGTCCAGCAGGGTGACCTGGATCATCCCGTACGTCTCTGTGCCGCGACTTGGCCAGTACTGGTCACACTTTATCTGCATATAAAAGGAAAAGCATCGTCAGGACTACAGCTATAACCAACTACAGGTTACAGAATCTGTGAAGCAAACCGCCCCTTGATCTATTAATTGGAGGTAAACTAAGGGGATTTTTGTTTTCATGGGTAATGATGCTACAAAGAGCAACCTAAAGCAATATGTAGCCCACAGTAATAAATTACATACAGAGACAAAGAAATATAGCATGCCTTATAAGATAAAAACAGTTATTCAAAAAAAAAACAACATAAAAACCACATCCATGATACATAATGCATAAAAATGAAGGCATCATTATGGTTTTATCAGCAGCACCACAACAAGCAGAGAGGAGCTTCCTACCCGGGACTTCTCCTCCAGGCGGGTCATCATGACCACAGAGGCGGCTCGCTGCTCCCACACCATCCTCCAAAAGTCCCCGAACGTCTCGGCCAGGGGCCCCTGGGTGGCGATGTAGGCATTCTGCTTCCTGTAGCCATCAATGTAGTTGGCGTTGATGTAGTCGCTCCCCAGGATACCTGCAAACAAGACACTTGTGAGACTCTTGCTAAACTGCAATCTGCATAAGCGACATAATAAATTAACCTGCATGTAAAACAACGTACAGCCTAACGAACTGCGTGAATCTGGCAGCTGCGTCTTCCAACAGACGCCTGCTGGATGACTAGCGGACGACAACAAACAAACAAGACTGTCGGTGTAAATTCATGAGCTGCAGATCAAATCCATTCTCCCCCTTCTTGTTCTGGAGGAGTGCTGGCTGCACTTGAATGCACTCGCGCTGTTTGTCAGTCTCGTGCCACTGCACACAGCCGGGCTTGTACACTGTTTGCAATTTCAGATTTCATCCATCATGCTGCTCTCCCTCTCCTCCTCCCTGCTCTCTTTGTGAGCTCTGACTCTCCCATTAGCTCTAAACGTCTTCTTTCTCTTTAATCCTCACCTTCTATGGGAGCCAGGATGACTCTGGTGTGGTCATACGCTATGACGTTAGCGTAGCGGTTTTTGGGCTTGTTGACTTCCAGGTTTGAATGCTCCCAGGTGAACTGCTGACTGGGGTCGATGGACTGGGAAGAAGCAGCAAATACACACCCATTAACGAAGTGTGGTGGCACATTTAGTAGATTGAGGATTATGGAAATAGAATGCTCTATAATGTAGACAAGTAATGGCAACAAATTGCAATGCTGAATAAATCATGAAAATACAATCTCTGCACACAGAGACACAAATGTTAAATAAGATTTTGTTTTATGGAGTCAATGCTTAACAGGCTTAACGTCTCTAAACAATAAGGATGTTATCTGTTCATTCATGTGGAATAATGAAGTATTTCTCACCTCGTACTCCTGGGAGAGTCGCAGGTTGTCATTTGCTTTCAGCAGCTCTATGTGCTCAGCCAGCTCACTGATGGGGATGGGAGGATGGCTCATCATTCCTGCGTGACAACAGGAGGTCAGAGGTTAGGGAGACTTCAGACCTGAATTAGTGCAGGTCAACATCACTTATATGCAAAGACGCAAAGATAATTACACAATCAGAGAACATCACATATCATTAAGGAGCACGCTGAGGCAGAAAATCCATGTGTGAGGACAAAGTGAGCGGAGTTTGTAAATTGTTTTTCTTTGATAAATTGCTTTCTGTGTGATCAGAGGAGCAACGACTCCGAGAAAACAAACACAGACAGAACACTAATTAGGAGGGCTGCGCACGCACACACACACATACAAGCACTCACACACACACACGCATGCACGCACCCACGCACACACACACACTCAAAGGAAGCAACCTATGCCTCGTACAGTCGTTTGTGTTCACAGCTGGAGCGAGAAAAGAGAAGCTGTAGCGATCTATTGTCCATTCAAAAGACAAATAGCTACGACAATAAATCAAAGAAACACTGCTTTGTACACAATAAACACTAATCTATTTCAGGCTTTGTCTGTCCCCTGAATTTTAATGCACATGGACACACTATGAACAGCATTTAAGTCATTCTGCTGCTGCAGCTATTAAAAAGCAGGCTCGTATCAACAGCTCATTTCTCCTGCAGCACCCACAGGTGATCACGACAACATACTCCTGTCACGACCAAAATGGCCTCAGACAGCATCAGCTGGTTTAGCTGCAAACAAATTTCATCTTTGCTGAGCATCTCAAAGGTACAAACCTCAGGAGAGGAGAAGTGGGTGAGCTGGGAGCTTCAGGGTTGCAGCCACATGAGATTAAAAACATATATTTTTGAAAGAATAGCTGAAGAGCTTTGTTCTGTGGGTTTTACTTTGCTTCCCACGAACATGTGGGTAAAACTGACCTTCATCTATGGATTAAATACAGAGTGCTATCATTTGGCTCTATATATCCTGGAAGGAAAAGGACTGAATATTTCTCTACATGACACATCTTGTCACCTGGGAGACTTCTATAAACTGCAACCATAAAAATACTGAGCACAGATATTCAATCCCTCAAGGCCATGTGTGTTTGGATGCTGTTAATTCAATGAAAGAAGTGAAAGTGAAGCCTTGTGCCTCCACCAGAGCAGCTGTGCTGTTAGATCTCACGGGGAATGATCCATGGAGTTACTTCACAGTGGGGGTTTGGTTTGTTGTTCTGGAACAGAACAACAAACAGAATGAATACCTTTATAAATCATCACTACTCACCTTCTGAAATATCGTTTGGACTGAGAGTTATAAGACAGCTTTCTGTCTGTTCCCATACGCTATCAGCAGCCTGGTAAGTGGATGGTAGGCGAGTGGAGATGATTAAATTTTGTCACACCGTCATGACTCAGCTGTGACTAAGCACTGACTGAACTACCTGGGAAGAGGCCATTTTGCTCTCAGAGAGGACTGGCAGCTGCCAGGTTGGCTGTGATGTGGAGGAGTACTTTCACAATCTTGTCTGCATAAATCTTACCAAAGTTAAAATTAGTCACATGAATATTTCATCATCAAATGATGAGCAATGGGAGGTTCACTTAAGTATGCAAAAAATGTGTTTGGGTGCTTCCTACCGGGAGTCTGGAAGTTGATGCGTCTCATCTCCACAGGGTCTGTTGGGTGATGCGCCATCATCTCTGCGTTACTCAGAAGGCTTTTGGTTCCAGGTTCAGAGTCTTTGCGCTTGCTGCTCAAACACCAACGAGTCAAAAAAGCAATTAGTGCATGCAAACAACCAATGAGGAAAAAACACATTCAGCAGTGACACATCATTAGCATGGATACTGGAATCAAGTAAATATTGCACTAATAGATGTGATGTTTTACGACTTCGTACAAAACGAACAGAGAGCTTGACATTGGTTTAATCTTACCTGTCAGGTTTGCTGCTTCCAGTGAAACAGGAGCAAGGCAAGGAATAATTAGAGGAAGAAAAGGAAGGAAACGGACAGATTGTTAGGAGAGGAAAATCAATATTTTGCATTAGCATTCAAAAGCTTGATGGCTTGCAGCTTATATCACAGGCCTATGGCAGGGACAGACTGTTTCCTAGCTGTCTGAGTGGAGAGCAAACTTAGTAATTGGAACAAATTTGATAAATATAAGGCTGAAAGGTGAGCATTTGTGGGAGGACAGTGGAACATTAAACAATCCCAGCACAAGAAATATCAGTGGGAGTGAATGTAGAGCACTGTTTCTTTAAAGAATAAGGCTGGAAATATTCAATATTTGTCTTATTGTGAAAAATCACCCCAAAAACAACACTAATTAATTGGTCCAACAAGTATTGTCTGTGCCAAGACCTGAGGTTATTCCTCCGTCTATAGATCTGTTGTCCACAAACTCATCACTGCGCCACACAGTGGTGTTGGTGACATGTTCATTACCATGAATGTGGACACTGTTGTTGCTGTGAGTGAATCCACACACACCAAAAATACTCACTAGAACAACAAATGTGTATTAATTTGTTGCTATAAATAGTCCTAAAAAATATACTAATTACTCCTATTTGAGGACCGCTCGGAGGTGACTCACTCAGACATGAATCACTGTCTCTCCATGACATTTACTGGCATAAAGAAAAGTCAAGTTGAAGCTGTCCGACTCACTTTTTGTACAGGAGGATAGCGATGACGATGCAGATGATGAAGACCACAGCCAGGACGGGTCCAACCACCCAGATGAGACCGTCGCCTGCATCCAGGGGCTGAGGGTCTGAGTCTGGGGCGATCACAGGGTCGGTGTAGGGGCTGGCCACGTACATTTTCTGTCAAAAAACACACACACAGTGACGAAAACAAACAAACATTTTTATTTTTGTTTCTCTATTTTAGACATAATTTTCTATTTTACTATTTTTGATCAAAAAGGTGTGATTTTTTTGGGGTATTTCTCATTATTTTTTCCATTCCAGTGGACAAAATATCACTGAGACTCAACAAAATGAAACCTTCTAAGGTAGCAGTCACAGTGGTTGTACTGGATTGCATTCGTTTCAAAGGGCATCCCTGTAATTGTGCCCAAGCTGCATACGACATGATTTTATATTCACCTTTGTGTATATAATTAAATTTGATCTGTCATTTTAGATGACACATTGAGAATGACATAATGTCTCAATAATTACAATGAACTGAATGAAAGTGCCTTTTCATGAGCTCTGAAGGACTTTTGAAGAACATCCCCTGGGCTAAATGTTCCTAATAAAAATTAAATCTATCCTAATTCTAGACACATATTTATCTCTGCTCCAATTCAAATGCACATCAACACAATCCAAAGCCGTGCAAAAGGAAATATCCCTTTGACTGCCACAGTAGTACACTCACTGGTTATTAGCAGTGCAGGAAGGTTATTGCTTTGTGCTTACACCTCTTTGACTGATGTGTATTTTATTGTTTTAGCAGCGAGGTCCTATTGATTTCAATGTATAGTGAGAACCTGTGGCAGAGAAACACAAGCAGCAGGGAGTGAGGTGACAGGATGGTTTCAGTACCCCTGTGGTGGAGTTGAGCTCAGCCAGAATGAAGAAGACGTATTCCTGCCCAGGCTCCAGAGCTCGGTTCTCAAAGCCTCCATAGTCTAGCTGGTCCCCCAGGGTGAAGAAGGCTGGCAGGGTGGCAGGTGTGAACCTGGCTGTGATGTAAGCCCTCCTCAGGTCCACCTGCTTCTGCTGCCGAGAATCCTTCTGCTTCTGACTGATGTCTTTTAACAGCTGAGAGATGGAGACAGGAGAAAATGAGAGAAGACTCAGACGTTCCAATACCTGTGACTAATGTTGAAACACTGATATGAACGATAAAGGGTGAGCGCTGCCAGGTTCTTAGTGTTTATAGGTCCTTTCCTCCTTCCAGTCATTGTTGTGGTTCTCACCTCCTCCAGGTCCATTTCATCTGGACTCTTGAGGTGTCTGATGACGCCTCGGGCTCTCTTCAGAGGAACCACGACAACATAGACATTTCTGAGGAGCAGAGGAGGACAAACACCATCACAACATTTGTACTGACACAACAGCAAACATGCCAACTCGTTGCCCTACAGGCTATAGGTCAAGCTCTTGCCAACCAGGTGGCGTCATCATCATCATACCCTACACCTTTAGACGTCATCTGACCATCTGTGTACAGCAAGTCTATGAAAACCAAAGCAACTATTTAGAGACTGAAAGCTTTTTCTCACTTGACAGGAGAGCGAGTCTCAAGCGACGGCAGGATTATGGTGACTGTGGTCTCAGTGTCTCGGGTGTGGTCGATCTCTGGGCGGCGGATGATGATTGGTGGGGAAGTCTTGGCTGAGATGCGGTGACGAAGGCCTCCCATGTTGCCCTCCGGGGCAGTGATCTTAAAGTCGTAGCTGGTGTCAGGCTGAAGGTTTGGGATGACTGCCTTCCTCAGACGGGCATCCACCTCCATCTTCTGTCGGTTATACTCCACCTGGAGGATGGGAGAGAGTGGGCGAAGATAGAACAACAAGGTTCTATACTTTAACGGACCACCATGCCTCCTTTTGAGGGTGATCTGCCTAAATAAAATCTATTTTTTGATCATTAGATCTTGGAAATCAACTTTCTTTTTTAAGCTTTCAATTGTTTATTATCATGTAGCACTATCCTACTTTATACATGGTTAAAAGAAAAACCAACATATGCTCACTCCCTCTCTTGCCCAGTGTTAGATGACAAGCTTGATACCTCTCACATGCAAATGAAGCTAACTTAGCTTAGCATGAAGACTACCAGTACCTCTAAAGCTCATTAATAACAAATTAATAGTTAAACCTTGTTTGTTTAATTCATGCAAAAAAGAAAATCTACATTATGGGATGTTTTTCACTCTAATGAAAATAATGAGCTTTACAGGTGCTGGATTTTATTTTATTTAGTACATTTTTGCACAACCTTCTCATGATATTACTTTATTCAGGTTGGGGCAATTCGTGCCAAAACACAGAAACTGGTGATAATGTCAGATATTACAATCAAAAGCATGTGCTACTATCAGATGCGGTATTATATCATGCTCATGCAGCAGCCAGTAACATACAGTGAAGCGATAGGGGTTGCTGCTCTCTGGAAACTCCCAGGTCAGAAGAACACTTGTCTTTGTGGCCAGATTGACTGAAAAATTCCTCGGCACATCTGGGAAGGGAACAAAAAAAAACTTGATGTCACTTGATGAAGTATTTTATTAAGGTCAGCGGCTCCTCTGCTTTCCTACTGCAAAACTGTAAAACACGTCAGCAAGATTTGTTACTGGGGAAGATGATGGTTAGGAGGATGGGCAGGTGATGAGGAGAGTGGATGTCAAGAGTAATCAGGAGAAATAACAGACAGACCAGCTGCAGCAATGTGACATGCCACATTCTCAGAGGGTAAGGTTGGCTTTGTTGGACACAGATGTCAGCATGTCAGCACAGGTTTTGAAAAAGGTGGAAGTGGAGGTCTATAGATGAAAAAAAAAGCTTACCTGTAGATTCAGCACCTGATGCCGGTTTTCCCTTGAGTTCAGACTGAACACTTACCTGCCCGTACTACAGATATGTCCAAGCCCTGTATTGACTTTTACCTGCAGGTTTGTGATAAGCAGTGCTCTTGAAGCAAACATCCATTAACATTCAGCCTGCTTCCGCTGGTGGTGAAGGGAAGGTGATGAAGGTATAAGTGAGTGAGTGGAGGACATTGGAGAGTAGTCGTGTTCCCCTGGACTTTGCAGTTCTCAACCTCTCTGAGGTGCATACGAGGACCTGTAAGAACTGGCCCAGACTTCATTCAGTTTAGTGGTTTGGAGTGAAATCCACAGTAAAGGGAGCTGAGAGGTGAAGCTGAACCAGTGCTTGGAAGGTGAAGGGTGTTCCTGTGGCCTGAGGCCAGCCCTACCTGTTTCAAAGGCCAGGGTTCGGCTCACCAGAGGTGGGCTGAAGGGGCCTGGCCCTGCCTTGTTGTGGGCTCTTAGCTGCACCTCGTAGGCTGTGCTGTGATTGAGGCCCAGGATGATGTAGCTGGACTCACTCGCGGGTAGCGTGATCAGCCATGGAGGGGCAGTGGGAGCTGGTATGGCTGAAGGGCCAGGGTCAGCAGAGGGTTTGTAAGATATGGTGTACTGTGTGATGACACCGTTGCTCTCCTCTAGGGCAGAGGGCACCCAGGAGAGCTGGAGGGAACAGCAGGTAGCATTAACAGAGTCAGTTATTTTGGGGTATCCCAAGGGTGGGAACATGGGAACTGTTATTTCCTGCTGTACTACATCTCCATAGCCTGCTCGGCTCTTTGCAGAGAGGACAAAGACGTAAGAGGAGCCTGGGGAGAGGTTTCTGACGGTGAAGTTTTTCTCCCGATTCGTAAAATCCACTGTGGAGTCTAAAGAGGTATTCTTCAGGCCAAACTGTAGGCGGTAGCCCTGGATTACCACTGGGGCCCCCCGGCTGCTGGAGTCTGAATCAGAGCACTCCAGTGGTGGAGCCCACCGAACAACCACTGATGGGCCAGATCCTGGATGCAGCCAAAGGGAGGGGGGTCCGGGCACTAAAAACAACAGCGTCGGCAGCAGAAAATCAATCAGAATACATATATACTGTATGAAAACACATATCATGTAAATCTTGTGGAAGAATTAGAATTGATTTGGCCGTTTATTTACTGCTGGCTGGTGCAGCGTACTGTAAGTTCAATTCTTGAGCATGTTACTAAATCCAGTGCACTGAACTGTATACTTGGCATATGCTTACCAATCCCCAGGGTCTGCACCAGCCTGGCTTTGCTGTGCGCTCCATCCCCTTTGGTGGTGTATGCTGCCACTGAGATTGAGTACAAAGTCTCTGCTTTCAGACCTCCTAAAATCAGCTCCTGTAGGGAAAAACACAAAACAGCACCATCAAATACTGTCAGCTCCTTTTAGTATGAGACAAGACACAGATCTCATCATTCCCTTTCTTTATTGTTATTAAGAAATAAAAAAAATCTCTGGTGATTAACACTGAGGACTTGACAGCTAACTTCACGTAATATGGTGGCTGCATTTTGCTGGGATGGTAGTCTGCACTCACATACTGAGTTGAGTCACCCTCCTCCATCTTCTCCCACAGATGAGACACAGATGAGAGAAGGAGTGAGTTAAAGGACAAAGAGGAGAGAAGGAGTTTGTTTCATTATAAAATCAACAAAGACATTTTATTTAGCTATGACATCACCTGAGACTCATCCAATAAGAGGTCTTTGATCCAGGGAAGGTTTCGTGATTCACCGCTATCTGTGCGGCTGTAATGCACCTGGTAACCACGGATCTGGCCTTGCCGTAACCGTGGCAACACCGTCCGCCATGTGACTCGAAGTGCTGACGAGTTGAGTGGCTGGACGTCCACCTGACGAGGGGCTGCGCCAGGAACTGGGCGCACGCACGCGCACACACACACACACACACACGCATGCACACACACACACACACACACACACACACACACACACACAAATGCACAGTTAATTAAATGACCAACAGTCGAGTAAATAATCAACTAAACAATCAATACTGTTTAGCTCTGATCTATGACTGTCACTCTTACCATCTTCATCAGTTCTGCACATCACAGCTGGGCTGTTGGGTCCAGTCCCCTCTGTAGTGAAGGCTGCCATGGTGATGTTGTACCAGCTCCACTTCTCCAGCCCCTCTACCACTGTGTGCCCCTGCAGGCCTGGGATAGGAAGCCCCTTCACTTCCTGGGGCTGACCACCGCCTCCTGCCCCAGAAACTCTCTGGTATCTCAGATCATAACCTGCCAACTCGCCATTCTGAGCCTCCAATGGAGGCGGCCTCCAACTTACTCTCAGCGAGGTGGAACTGGCGCTCTCACAGGACACGCCCTCGGGTGCAGCTGAGGGCTCTGATTGGACAAGGGGGTGAGGAAGGCAATCGGCAAAGAGTTTAGGAGAGACCCAAGAGATCAGGTTCGCAAAGCAAGAGAAGGGGAGAATATACGCAAAAGGAAAGGAGATAAGGACAAAAAGGAAACAATAAGTACAATAATAACTACGATAAACTGAACTGAAAGAGATAACGACAAACACAAGTGAGGCACAAAAAGGGTGACCACATAATGTAAAAGCATAATGTTAGACTTAGAGCCTAATGGAATAAACCAGAGACAAGAGTATCGACCCTGAGTGGACAACTTAATCATACCCAAGGAGAATGTGCATCTGATACTAATAATTATGTGTTATCATTTAGTCGTAGCTAGCAATGAAAGAATCCAGATTTGTGAACTTTCTTTCTAAAGCAGGGCTCAGTACACAGGCGCACTAACAAATACAAACATTTGACAACACCACCCCCATGGTGGCATAATCCTTGAGTCCTTGGGATAATAGAGTGGTCTGAGCCTTTCCACTGCTGACTACAGGAAGGTGAAGAAAAAACAGTAAAACAGATCTCACACAGAGCCGGAAGGATATAGGAGGCAGGTTTAAAAACAACAAAAACAACAACAACAATAAAAAAAAAACAGGGAGCCCCGAGAGCGAAAGGCACTCAGACGGATATTGGATATTGAATATGATGGATTGCAGATGTATAGGCCGGCACATTTACTTTAAGAAACAAGTAGAGAAAGCCAAAAAAAATAAAAAAAATCTTGGCCACCACAGATCCCTGAACTTTGGGTACCACTCACCCTATATAATGTTCCTTAAAGAGGCCTGTGTGTGAGCTCTGCAGTGAATAGCATGTGTGGATGTGTGGTGGTCTAATGGTCATAGCTGACAGGTTCAAGTATCTATCCACTCAGCCGTACAGCCACTGTTCTGTCGGCCTCAGGGGACAATCTCGATGTGCACCAAAGCTTGGCGATAAGAAAGCACACATAACCTCCCTGGGAAATGAATTCTGCTGCATGAAATCGTCTCCTTATCTGGCACTTTACCTTTCCTGACCCTCCCTCCCCTTTTTTGGAGGCAAAGAGTGAAGTGAGACCACCTCAATGTGTTGAGCTCATTTTGTACTCAGCTCTAAAATCCATCTGATTGTGAATAAACAGTATTGAATCTTTGTGTTAGTGGACTGATTGTAATCACTTGAAAAAAACTTACCGCTGATGCGACGGAGCGCCATCAACTGCAGGACTTGCTTTTTTCTTGACCACGACTACTTAATCGATTCTCTTCCTTGCCTCATTTTCTCCATTATCTCTGCATTTTCATCTTGTGAGCAGATATGAATAGACCGGCAAAATACTGGAACCTATTTGATCCTTATTTAATCAGCTATCAGTGATTGAACAACAGAATGTGAGAAAAGGAGACAAGGGAGGGAATCCACACTTGATGAAACACAGACTGGCCGGCACTCACCTGTCAACGCAGCAGGCCAATCACCATCCTTTAATGCTCCTCATCACTGGCTGCCAGCCAATAAGTGGCAGGCAGTTTCACCCTTTCAAAGACATTAGACACTGATAGAGTGGAAAAAGGGTGAAAGGAGGGTGAAGAAAAGGAACAGGGAAACATTAATCGGTGCTCCATCTCCATCTGTCATGATGTTTTGGTTGTGTAAGAAAGTGAGAGGCTGAGCGGAGGAAGAAAGTCAAACAGAGATGGATGGGAGGTGGGATTGGACAGATGGGCTGAGAAATGAGATGTAAAGATGGTTCCCAGGTTTTAACGGGTCAGGAGCTGTGGACAATGTGTGTGTTTGTGTGTGTTTAGGACAAAATATTTGCATGAGATTTGTGAAAACTTAATACAATTTAAATCTGTGTGTGCCTGCAGGAACAGGATGTGAACCCATTAAATCAGGACGTACTGGCTTGAGACGTCCTCTGCACCAGCTCGTTGGTGAAAGCGCCGATGCCTTTGCTTGAGATGGCGGCCAGGGAGAAGGAGTACTCAGTGTTCGCTTTCAGACCCTCCACTGTGTACGAGTTCCTCGGCCCGAAGGTCAGCTTCTCCTGTGAGAGAGGTGGTATGAGGTGAAAGTGAAGTCATGAAAGAGACAAGGCTGCCATCATGTCCTCTGTGTTGTTAAGGAATCCAGCAGCAGACAGTTTTATAAAAGAGAGAGGTAGTGGTCTTACCAAGCTGCCAAACTTGACAGGTTTGTAGAGAAGCTCATAGTTGACGATGCCCTCCTTTGTGTAAGCAGGTTCCCAGGTCAGCTCGATGCTGGTGTCTGCCACCTTCCCCACTTTAAACTTCCCTGGTTGACCTGGAACTGAAGGGACACGACAGTCAGTCAGGACTAAATTATATACACACACATATATATATATATATATATATATATATATATATATATATATAAAATGTTCCTCTGCAGACTTATACATTAATACTGGTTATTTCGCATAATAAAACAAAACACTTGACCATCACTTTTTTATTGGGCCCACTTTAACTGTTTAATAGTATGTCCTTTTTTTTCCTTTATATTTTTTTCATATGTTTTAATTATCAAACAGCATTATTCTTAACCTGTCTTGTGGCCTCATTATTTCAGTGAATTTATGAAATGAAGTTTCTTAGTTGTATTTGTGTCATACCATTAATATAAGAATGTGAATTATGTCAATCAAATGTGAGCTAACAGGTCTGTGTGGGGAGTTTTGATTTTGAGTGTTGGCTTATAAATATTTCACAGATGTTTTTCTTTCTAACCTTAGCTGTAATTGCTGGTTATTGGCTGAGAAATACTTAATAATACCAAGATTGGAAAGTGATCCATTTTTACCTGGCATGAATTCTTCAACGTCATAATGTACACCCATTAATCTCTAAAGCTTTGGTAGTAATTTTGTACAGTTTTCATATAATCTCATTCTTTTTGTATGCTGGAAAATGTCTGACTTTCACCAGACATGTGAAGGTGTAGCAGGAGCTCAGGCTGCACAGAAATTAAACCACAATAATCATCTTTTTGTCCTCCCATCACATCAAACCTGCTACTTGCAGCAGCTGTCACAGAAACATGGACAGCGTTGCCGTACGAGGGACATTTTTAGCTGCTAATCACCGTTTCCTTTTCATAAGTCGCCACAGTCCTGTCCCAGCAGGTAGAGTTTATTCCTTTTGAAAAAGTCATACTTATTTGCATAACATTTCACAGTGGATTGCCTCACTTAACTTTACATAAGACACTTAAATAAGCTACTTACCTTTGTATACCGACACACACAAATAATGAGTCATTTGTGCACATCTGGAAAAAACAACCGTTACTCCTCATGAATAAATGAAGACCACTCCTGAGGTGATGTCCTGTGGCATGCAGTGATTATGCTGCACACATACTGACCTCCAGGCATGACTTTAACATGGACAGGGTCTGAGAAGGGTCCGTCCCCTACAGAGGTGAAGGCCAGGACCTGGATGGTGTAGGTCTCTGAGGTCACCAGGTTCTGAATGGTGGTGATCACGCTGTCCTGGACGTTATGGATCTGCCACTCATTCATAGGCCGGGATGGGTCCATGGTATAGTAGACACGATAGCCTTTCACCTACGACAGCGGAGCAGAGACGAAGAAAGGCCGCTAGATGGAGAGCATGGTTTCTGGATCAGGACTGGATTTTAAGGTCACCAGTGAGTGAGCTGTATTAAGTGATCTTCCACCCACGGTAATCCATAATACCATCTTTCATATGCATCTAGAGTTTATCACAGGTCAACACCTAGCAATGATGTCCTACTTTAGTGCAGATGGTCCTGTGGATTGGTTCAGCGTTTATCAGAGGTCGTTGCCACAAGGTGACGGCTGTTGTTCATTTGAACCCGTTAAAACAAATCTCACTCTAACACCAGCTCCAACACAAGCCCAGAGATATAATCACTATACCTCCACCCAACCTCCTGTGGGATCTGTTTATGGGTAGGTCAGAGTATATGTAATCCTGCTGCCAGGCCATCACCCTCTACCACCTCTCATCTTATTACTCTTTAATGTCTGTAATCCCCATCGTCTGTTCAGTCTTGCACTTTTATGAACCTACTATACAGTTAGGTAGGCTAGAAAAGGAAATGGGCCTCAAGAGGGAGTGCTCTTAACTTAGAGTGGACAGTCCAATTACCTTTTCTTTCTTGAGATGATGGGGAAAGTAGCAAGGGACCTAGAGGAGAGAAATCTGTGGCAATACACAACCCCTGCAAAGGACGTGAACCTGCACAGTAAAAAAAGATCCCAATGGTGGTTTTATTAAGGCTTTAGCGTTTTAACCCTCCTGTGGGCCTTTGCGTCATTAAGTCCGTAGTAAGTGTCATGCAAAATTAAAAAAAAAAACCTACACAAGTGGTCGGCTCAGAGGTCGGACGGAGTCTTAAGTTTTGTGCTTTAGCTGTCATATTGAATGGGCTTTTGGTGATGCAGAACACACTGATTTTTTATTTTCTCTAGCTCTAGTGTTTTGCTGCAGTCATTTATCACCATATTTACAGTGGTTTGACAGGAATAACAGAACATGAAATGTATGTTTTCTACTCCTGATAGCAAATAGAAACCTGTCCATTGGGCTCCTCCGGCTCCTCCCAGCGGACCATCACCGTGTTCTGAGATATGATGTGGGCCTGGACGTTTCGGGGAGGGCTGGCCGGGGCCTGTTCTCCTGTTCGGGCCTCAACCCGTGTAGAGGGGGGCCCCTGGCCGATGCTGTTGAAGGCCGACACTCTGATTTCATACTCAGTGTTGGGGTACAGCCCCCCGATGCTGTAGCGGGTGGTGGTGATGCTGTCCACCGTCTCGTACTTGCTGTCCGGCCCTTTGGCTCTGTACTGAATGATATAGTAGGAGACAGGGTCTGGGTTGCCTGAGTCCCAGGTGATGGTCACACTGGTGGCAGTCGTCTCTGTGACGATGGGTGTACCAGGAGGTTTGGGCAAAGCTGGGGATCAGAGAGAATTATATTACTCACTATGTACTATTTTAATTATTGCTTTCTGTCCATTCTGTACATCTCTTACTCTTACATTCATTCATATTGTATTACATATTTTGTACACAGTTTTGTTTATTTGTACATGACACCGCTTCCTACTTTTGTGTACTTAGAATCGACGTACACTACTGAAGTGTTTGTCCACATTTTATAAAATTTAATCTAATCTAATTTAATTTTCATTTACATGATACACTATTTACATGAAATTCATGTGTTAGCTTGTTTTGTCATAAGAGGGAATATTAAATGATATGAATGTGTCAGTGATAAACTAAAAATAATGAGTCTGTCTTTATCATATTTGATAAGGAGAATCATTTGTTAAAATATGTAAAAATTGTAAAAATGTCACATTTCCATCCTGGAGAGTTTGAGTATCCAATTCTCCTCTGCAGCTCCACGAACACACTTTGAAATACAGAGGAAAGCCAATTTCTAACTGGAGCAATCCTTCAACAAAGCAACTACTGAGGCACTTTTTCACACCATTTTCTCTCTCTGAGAGCCAAAATGATGAATCATGCCATTCAAGCATCTCTTACTCTTTACTAAGACTTGAGCGGTGGCCTCGATGATACCCAAACTGCTCATGGCCACACAGGTGTAATTTGCAGACTCCCGGACGCCGTTGAGCTCCAGCACGTTCCGTCCAATCGGCATTTCATCCTCTGGGGTCAGGTCTTCGCTGCCCAGCATCCACTTGACGTAGGGCATGGGCGAACCCACCGCCACACAGGTGATGTTGACGCTGCCTCCAGGCATGATCTCATGGTTGGAGGGGAGGATGGAGAAACGAGGGGGCACACGGCGCACTGGGAAAGGGGGAGAGTTGGGGTAGAAAGGAAGGGTGGCGGGGGGGTTTTAGGGGTGAGGTGAGGGACGAAAAAAGTGGGGAAGGGAGTGAGGAGAGGAAAGGAGGAGAAAAAGAAGGGGGGAGTGAGGGAGAGAGAATCAGAGAGAGAGAGAGAGAGAGAGAGAGAAGGCAAGATGGAGATTGAGAGATTGAAAGCAAGAAAGATAAAAAGAAAGAAAAATAGAAAAGAGAGGAGAGGTAACAGGAAGGGGGAGAATGAACTTCAGGGTTTTATTGAAAATTACAAAGGGGTATTTCAAGTTTAGTCCCAATTACTTTATGGTACTGATGATTCCAACAGAAAGACACAAATCTTGTGTTGAGCTCAACCGTTCGGTGAGCTGCCGGCTTAAATAATATAGTGACAAACTCTTGAGTATCATTTCAACCAGGACATGACACCTATAGTCAGTTTCTCTTCTTTAAAAAACATCTTTCTTATTGGTTATCATTCATTTAAGCAGAAAAACAAGACTTTCTGAGTCATGCTTTTAACTGGAGTTGTATTATTATTATTATTGTTATTATACTTATTACATATTCCCCCCACCAAGCAATGACTATAAGTTTAGCAGAAACGTCAATGAGAAACGTTACTTTCATTGAGATTCCTGCACCTTGAGCTGCTTCTACATGAGATCTTTTTACAGCGGGAGGATGCATCATGGAGGCCGATCAATAGGCCCTGCCAGCTATTTGTGTCCCCATAAGAAGAACAAGCAAAGTGGTGACTTATATCCAATATGGCATCTGTCCCAGCTTGGCTGAATATATACATATATATATATATATATATATGTACTGGGGAGAAATGTGTAGAGAGACTGAACTCATAGGTCACTGGCATGCCTGAACGACTCAAGAGGGATAATATGGAGGAGAAACACAAAGAAGAGAACGAAGAACTGAAGATTGAGAGAGAGACAGAGGGACAGACAGAGGGAGAGACAGAGAGAGTGACAGAGGGACAGATAGAGAGAGAGAGAGAGAGACAGAGGGACAGATAGAGAGAGACAGAGGGACAGACAGAGAGAGAGACAGAGGGACAGATAGAGAGAGACAGAGGGACAGATAGAGAGAGAGACAGGGACAGACAGAGAGAGAGACAGAGGGACAAACAGAGGGAGGGACAGGGACAGACAGAGAGAGAGAGACAGAGGGACAGACAGAGGGAGAGACAGAGGGACAGACAGAGAGAGTGACAGAGGGACAGATAGAGAGAGAGAGAGAGAGACAGAGGGACAGATAGAGAGAGACAGAGGGACAGATAGAGAGAGAGACAGGGACAGACAGAGAGAGAGACAGAGGGACAAACAGAGGGAGGGACAGGGACAGACAGAGAGAGAGACAGAGGGACAGACAGAGAGAGTGACAGAGGGACAGATAGAGAGAGAGAGAGAGACAGAGGGACAGATAGAGAGAGACAGAGGGACAGATAGAGAGAGAGACAGGGGCAGACAGAGAGAGAGACAGAGGGACAAACAGAGGGAGGGACAGGGACAGACAGAGAGAGAGACAGAGGGACAAACAGAGGGAGGGACAGGGACAGACAGAGAGAGAGAGACAGAGGGACAGACAGAGGGAGAGACAGAGGGACAGACAGAGAGAGTGACAGAGGGACAGATAGAGAGAGAGAGAGAGACAGAGGGACAGATAGAGAGAGACAGAGGGACAGATAGAGAGAGAGACAGGGACAGACAGAGAGAGAGAGACAGAGGGACAGACAGAGGGAGAGACAGAGGGACAGACAGAGAGAGTGACAGAGGGACAGATAGAGAGAGAGAGAGAGACAGAGGGACAGATAGAGAGAGACAGAGGGACAGATAGAGAGAGAGACAGGGGCAGACAGAGAGAGAGACAGAGGGACAAACAGAGGGACAGACAGGGACAGACAGAGAGAGAGACAGAGGGACAGACAGAGGGAGAGACAGAGGGACAGACAGAGAGAGTGACAGAGGGACAGATAGAGAGAGAGAGAGACAGAGGGAAAGATAGAGAGACAGAGGGACAGATAGAGAGAGAGAGAGAGAGAGAGACAGAGGGACAGATAGAGAGAGTGACAGGGACAGACAGAGAGAGAGACAGAGGGACAGACAGAGAGAGTGACAGAGGGACAGATAGATAGAGAGACAGAGGGACAGACAGAGAGAGTGACAGAGGGACAGACAGAGGGACTGATAGAGAGACAGAGGGACAGATAGAAGGACAGATAGAAGGACAGACAGAGGGACAGATAGAAGGACAGACAGAGGGACAGACAGAGGGACAGACAGGGACAGACAGAGAGAGAGACAGAGGAACAGACAGAGAGAGTGACAGAGGGACAGATAGAGAGACAGAGGGACAGACAGAGAGAGAGAGAGACAGAGGGACAGATAGAGAGAGAGACAGGGACAGACAGAGGGACAGATAGAGGGAGAGACAGAGGGACAGACAGAGAGAGAGACACAGGGACAGACAGAGAGAGTGACAGAGGGACAGATAGAGAGACAGAGGGACAGACAGAGAGAGAGACAGAGGGACAGATAGAGAGAGAGACAGGGACAGACAGAGAGAGTGACAGGGGGACAGACAGAGGGACAGATAGAGAGAGAGACAGGGACAGACAGAGAGAGCGACAGAGGGACAGACAGAGGGACTGATAGAGAGAGACAGAGGGACAGATAGAAGGACAGATAGAAGGACAGACAGAGGGACAGATAGAAGGACAGATAGAATGACAGAGGGACAGACAGAAGGACAGATAGAAGGACAGACAGAAGGACAGACAGAAGGACAGACAGAGGGACAGACAGAAGGACAGATAGAAGGACAGACAGAAGGACAGACAGAGGGACAGATAGAAGGACAGACAGAGGGACAGATAGAAGGACAGACAGAAGGACAGATAGAAGGACAGCTAGAAGGACAGACAGAAGGACAGACAGAGGGACAGATAGAAAGACAGACAGAAGGACAGACAGAGGGACAGATAGAAGGACAGACAGAAGGACAGATAGAAGGACAGACAGAAGGACAGATAGAAGGACAGACAGAAGGACAGACAGAGGGACAGATAGAAGGACAGACAGAAGGACAGATAGAAGGACAGATAGAAGGACAGACAGAAGGACAGACAGAGGGACAGATAGAAGGACAGACAGAGGTACAGATAGAAGGACAGACAGAAGGACAGACAGAGGGACAGATAGAAGGACAGACAGAGGGACAGATAGAAGGACAGACAGAAGGACAGATAGAGGGACAGACAGAAGGACAGACAGAGGGACAGATAAAAGGACAGACAGAGGGACAGATAGAAGGACAGACAGAGGGACAGATAGAAGAGAGAGAGAGAGAGAGACAGATAGAAAGAGACAGCTCTGCTTCTCTTCCAGACAATGACAGTCAATGTAGCAAAGGACAGCCACATTGTACAACAGGATACTGTACAATACACAGGATTCATAAGTGATACAGTGTGTAGTCAAATGAACTGGAAATGTGGACAGGAGTGGATCAAAGGGTTTCTAATCAATTACAGAGTGATTATTGGACACATTAAGTAAAGAACACCAAGACAGCATGAGAGAGGCAGAACGGGAAAGAACGAGTGCGAGCAAAAAGAGAGATATGTGAGGTAGTATGTGCATGTTTATAAGTTAACAAACTTATGTACATGTGTCTGTCGCTCCTACACATCAGGGTGCAGACAGAATGCAGAAGAGGAGAAGAAGAGAAAAAAGGGGGAGGGGAGAAGACAGGAAGGTGGAGATAAAGAGAGGATTAGAAGAGGGTGTTAGGGGAAGGAGGGAAAAGGGGGAAGAAAAGAGGAGCGAGGAAGAAGAAAACACATGGCTCTATTTAAAAACACGGCTATATACCAGAGTCAGGCCCATTCAGAGAGTATAGGTGCTTCAATAGTAAGTAGAGATCAAATGTTGAGAGGAACACAAGAAGAGGAGGAGGAGGAGGATACCCCGGGGTCACAACACAGGAAACAGAAAGAGACAGAGAGAGTAATGGACAAACATCTCTGCATGAAAGGAGAGAACGAACAGGGAGGCAGAGAGCAGAAACGCTGTGGAGAAACTAAAGTCAACTCTAGAAAGCTTCAACGCATAATAAGACATGAAGGTGAGAAGCAAAGTAATGCTTTCAAAGAATGGATCAAAACAATGAGTTGTTTTTAGTTGAATCCAACAGTAATTCTCATGAAATAAAGATAAATAAATATGGGTAGATTTGCTGCATAACCTCCACTCCTTAATGTGTAACATCATTACTTGGGATCTTCACGGGCCACATCCCCCCTACTCAAAGAATCTAGAGACAATTGGATAGAAGTTAACATGTTGGCATGATTTCAACAAATCCAAAAGAAAAAGAAAGTGAAAAAAAGTTGCTGTGACGTCACTATTATTTTATGAATAACAGATAAAGTGCAAAGCATTTGGAAGATACCCAGAATTGGATACAGAAGTTGAAGACAAGAAAGAGACAAAGAGACAAAAACAGGTAGATCTGTTAGAAAACAGACATGATTATGCAGGCATGTCCTCATCTGAGCATGCTGGCGACAGACAAACAGACAGCTCCATGCAGGTGCAATGCAGCATCTCAGTCAGTATGTTATTTTATTTCTGCCAATATGGCCAATTAATAAAGCATATGGATTCGTCTGGTGATATAAGCAACAACAGGATGAAGGTGACGACGATCGTTTAGTGAACTCAGCAGTATTTCTAAGAAAAATCCACTGCAGAACCACAGCCGAGTACTTGACGAAAAAACGGGGGATAATCCTTCACATGCTCACAGAGCCTTGAGCTTTACGTTAATCAAGTTGGGCTCTCCACTTTCTATACAGTTTTTGTGAGCAGCAAGCTTCCATCTTTATTAGCGGGGCTATCATTAGCCCCGTCCTCTGCAGGGAGTCTGGAGGCTGCAGGCTGGGGAGACCTTGGCACAGCCGCCAGGATTACCGCTGAATCTCAGCGCCGTCACTGAGCTGACATTTACGCAGCATCATCCAGTCTGTCTCAAGGACACTGCTTTCATTATCCACTGTAATAAGAGGGAACTGTTAATATCCCCTCAATATCTAAAAATGTGAATGATTAATTTGAAATGTCAGCCAGCAGAGGTGTATTGCAGTGTTTATGGAAGATAGCAACAGTAGAGCTGACATATTATTATTACACCTGGAAAGATACTGAGAGTTTAGCAGTGTGCAGATCCTTTATGAAAACACCACAATGTAAAAATACACAGTTAAAAGTTATAATTATTATAAGTAAAATATGTAAAGTACTGAAAATAAAAACATTACAGTGAGCAGTGAGTGTTACAGTATATATATATATATATATATATATATATATATATATATATATACACACACACACATACTTTTAACTACTTTATATACTTATAAAGTAATCTATAACAGTGTGTCAAATTTTATATGGCCATCTGCTTTGTAATCTCAATCTGAGAAGACGACAACGCTTCATCAGTGATGGAGAGGAGGAGGACAGCTTGCTGCTGCTCTTCATCCCCTTGGACATTTTTCTCTCCATTAGTACTATCTGTTGTACTGTTGTCATATGGGGTGACCATGTGTGTTGCTCTGAGCACATGACATCTACTGCAGAGGGATCCCTCCTCTGTTGCCCTTCCTCAGGTTTCTACTGTTTATTTTCCTGTTAAAAGGGTTTTTGGGGAGTTTTTCTTCAGAGATGTGAGGGTCATTAATGAAGGAGAGAAGAAGTGAGACTGTAAAGTCCTCTTACTTTATATGCTCAGTTCCTTCCCACCACAGGTGATATGATGCTTGAGTTTATGGTGAAATGACTGAAGCTTCTTCTACAAACCTGTGCAGCACACAGGTAACATCAACACACACACATGTGCAGGAGAGGCAGCGGGCTAAGATTTCTACTCAATGCAACAAGTGCAGAGCTGCAGCAGATGTGATGACATGGACAATGACACAAAACAAGAAGACAGACATGAGCTTATCAACACTGAGCCATGCTCCTGTTTCAGTCCGTCAGTCAACAGACATGCAGCGGTGCTCCTTTCTCTTTCTCTCTCACTCCTTCCATGCAAACATCGCCTCTTTTTTAATCTTCCAATTCTTGGGTCTCCATGACAACGAGATCATACCATGCAGAAAACATTGATCGGGGAGTGAAGGCAATACCGAGGGTTTCTGCACACAAGGCCTCACAATGCAGTCAATGCACTCTGCTGCGTAGGCAGACCACTTCATCATCGTAGCAGCTTTAGAGAAATCAAATCTCTTCTTTTTCGGAGACATTTCACTTCAAAATCTCCAGAGTGTTTTTTTTTGTTTCTCTCTGTTTCAATAAGTGAAGCTTTCTGAAACAAAGGAGCAACAAAAGAAAAGAAAGAGCACACCAACCTTCTCGAAGCTCTGAGGGATGAGAGGGGGTTGATGCAGAACACAATGACGTGAGGGGGAGAGAGAGAACGGGGAAACACAGAGAGAATAAAAACGGCCAGCGCAAAGCCACTCGCTCCTCTGCATCACACACTCCTCCCACTTTACACACAAACTTAATTCTCAATATCAGTGGTGATCTTTCAGCCATAAACCGGAGTTACGCCCACAGTCCAAAGGCTAGAATCACTTAAACAAGGATCATGTGGGTGCAAAATGATGCCACTAATATATAATATATTAAAGAATAAACTATATACTGATCGCTTCCAATTTCATCCAAATCTCCAAGCAAATCTGTGCATCTTTTGTGCAACATGTTCCTCTTGTACAGAAGCCATTTTAGTAGACAGATCAGTGATGTTTCCATGCAGTTAAACCAAGGTGTGATCCCAACTTCACGTTCAGTTTGACTCCTCAGTAGGGGCTCACACCGAGGTTTAAGGTGGACTTGTTAAGGGTGATTGTGAGAGATACCAAACGACATGTATCATAGACAATGGATGGGTTTAGTAATAGTTGTTTAAAAACCACAGAAATTAAAAAGAGACTTTATTTCTACCAGGCGCAGCTTAATGGCAGTGATTATTGTGTGTTTGTCTGCTGTGTGCTGGTTCAGGTCCTACCTCGAACATACAGGTTGGCAGGGGAGGAGTAGCGCACGCCTTGAGAGTTGGTGGCCACGCACTCGTACTTCCCTTGGTCTGTTTCCTCGCTGTTCTCGATCTGTAGCGCTCCTAAAAACAGACAGAGGAAGGAATAAAGATATTCAGTTTGTAGAAAATGTTCCTGCTGCTATCAGCCTTTCTTTTCATCCTGAGATGTTTGTCTCTTGGTCCATCTCTGTTATTTTTAGACTCCAGGGTCGCTCTCAAACACCAGGGGTGTTTTTACAGAGACAACACATTTTCTCTTTCCACAGTCTGAAATCATTCCAAAAAGTTTGGGAGTGAAAAACACGTCTTGAAAAAACTTTGATGCCACTTAAAGGACCTGTTGTTGCACATCGTTTTATAAGCCAGTGATTCCTCTCCGACAGCATGAAAAAAGTCTCTTTAACTCCTCACCTTGTGGCTTTTACGTCCTCATTTTTATCCTCCTACCCTGATCCTCTCCTGATAAACAGTCTCCTTAAATGTGCGATAATCACACTCAGTGCTCGACAGGTACACCTTCCTTTCACAGGTTGCTGTTCTTACTTTTCTTTTTTTTGCTAACGGCCTTTTGAATTGGCAACAGTGATTTTTTTTGCTCTCTCAGTCTGCTCTGTCACACTCATCTCATCTGAAACTGACTTTGACATGAAGCCTGAGGAGGAAGCACAAACACACACACACACACACACACACACACACATACACACAGACATAGACACACACACACATACACACAGACATAGACACACACACACATACAGACACACACACATACACACAGACATAGACACACACACACACACACACACATACACACAGACATAGACACACACACACACACACACACACACATAGACACACACACACACACATACACACAGACATAGACACACACAGACACACACACACACATACACACAGACATAGACACACACAGACACACACACACACATACACACAGACATAGACACACACATACAGACACACACACATACACACAGACATAGACACACATACACACAGACATAGACACACACACACATACAGACACACACACATACACACAGACATAGACACACACACACACACACACACACACACACACACACAGACATAGACACACACACACACACACACACACACACACACACATAGACACACACACACACATACACACAGACACACACACACACATACACACAGACATAGACACACACAGACACACACACACACATACACACAGACATAGACACACACATACAGACACACACACATACACACAGACATAGACACACACACACACACACACACACACACACATACACACAGACATAGACACACACACATACACACAGACATAGACACACACATACAGACACACACACATACACACAGACATAGACACACACAGACACAGACACACACATACACACAGACATAGACACACACATACAGACACACACATACACACACACATACACACACACAGACACACAGACACACACAGACACACACACACACACACACACACACACACAGACACACAGACACACACACATACAGACACACACACACACACACACACACACACACACACACACTCACACACACACACACACACACACACACACATACACACACACAGACACAGACACACACATACACACACACAGACACACAGACACACACAGACACACACACAGACACACAGACACACACAGACACACACACACACACACACACACACACACACATACACACACACAGACACAGACACACACACGCACACACACAGACACACAGACACACAGACACACACAGACACACACACAGACACAGACACACACAGACACACAGACACACAGACACACACAGACACACACACAGACACACACACAGACACAGACACAGACACACACACTAGTTTATGCAGCAGTGTTTTGTATCAGATCGGCTGATAAAAGTGAACTGGCCGGTGGGAAATAATATAACACAATATAATAATATAATCGAAGAGAAGCTACCGTCTGCTCTGCACTACTGCACACATGTGGTGACAGGAGGAAACTTTTTTAAGTATTCAATTGCAGAAATTATGAGAAGTATTATGGTGAAAAAAATGCATGTTAAATTTTCTCTTGAAAATTACACACCGCATTATTATTAATTACCTCTGCCAAGGAGGTTAAGTTTTCACCGCGGTTTGTTTATTTGTTTGTTGGTTTGCAAAATATTTTTGGTGGTGATCAGATCCAATTCAACGGCACCACCAAAAATGAATCAGTTTTAAGTTAGGCCACTTTCTGACCTTCTGTATGGCTTGAGCTAATCTGAAGGCCACATGAAGTTTGGAGGTCTGTAGTGATTGACTCTGCAGAAAGTTGGTGACCTCTTCACACTATGTGCCTCAGCATCCGCTGACCCCAGTTTACATGGTCTATCACTTCATGGCTGAGTTGCTGTCGTTCCCAAACACTTCCACGTTCTTATAATCCAGCTGACAGTTGACTGTGGAATATTTAGGAGTGAGGAAATTTTACGACTGGATTAGTTGCACAGGTGGCATCCTATCACAGTTCCACGCTGGAATTCACTGAGCTCCTGAGAGCGACCCATTCTTTCACAAATGTTTGTAAAAGCAGTCTGCATGCCTAGCTGCTTGATTTTATACACCTGTGGACATGGAAGTGACTGGAACACCTGATTCTGATTATTTGGATGGGTGAGCGAATACTTTTGGCAATATAGTGTATATATATATTTTAAATTGTAAAGGAGAAAAAAATTCTGAATAAGATATAAACTGTTGTCCAGATACACAAAGTAGCATAAAATGGAAAAACTTCTGTAGGTCATCAAGCGATTAGATGATTAATAGAAAACTAATTGACATTATGATTGTGCAGCTCTCAAATTGGGGATTTGTTGCTTTTCTCAGTTTTATATCTCTACAGTATATCATAGTTTAGGACAGTAAATCAGAAGAAGAAGAGAACAGATGATCACTACAGCAACCTAAATCTGTCCAAATTAAATCTAATACTTGATGTAGTCACTGGTTCACTGCAGGAACACACTGACAGTGTGTGAAGCTTTAAATTACTGAATCTTAAAAACACAGACAGTCGTTGTGTGAGTGATTCACAGTTTACACAGAAGGTGATCGTATATGCAGAAGTTCTCAGAGGAGGTAAAGTTTGACTTGTTAAACACAGCGAGGCCACGACTGTTAGCTCTCTGTGTTTAGTGAGGCTCTGCTGAAGCTGTCATCCATTCGCTGCAGTTACATGAAAGGAAAACAGCTCGTGCCCTCCTCTTTTTCTGTTTTTCATTTCCCCACAGCACAGGGCAGAGCTGGGAGATAAACTGGAATAAATTATCTGCTCTCCAGAAAGAGGTGGAGGAGCTGGAGCTGGACAGGTGGAGCTCTGCAAACAAGACCTCATGTGACAGCTGGAAGAGGCTCATATGGCTAACCATCAGCACTCATTTGAAACACACCACTGAAATCTTCTTTTATGCAAAACATGTCATTGCCATAAGTGGAGAAAGACAGATGTTCAGCATGAATGTGTAGTTTAGAGGTCGACACAATCATACATACTACACAGAGGATAGACAGAATAACTGGCAATGGACCAGTGGTGAAAAGAGAGAGTGAAAGATAAGAGCGACGACAGAGAATAGCTGTTTGTTAGTGAGGCTGGAAGCTGCTGACAGACACAGAATGAGATGTGACTTCAGTAAATTGAGCTGCTGTGAAATCCTGGACGGTGTATAATGTCTGCTGGGCTGAGACTCATCCGATCAGATGACAAGAGATATGAAGAACCTGATACCTCTGCAGAACATCTAGGTCAATATAATAAATAATAATCAGTGAGACATGAACTTTTAACAGGGAAGGGACATTTACCCATAATCAAGACAGACAGGAGCTATTTTTACCCCAACATGTTTAAAAATCAACAGTTTTTACTGGGAAAAAGACTAATGACTAATGGTTAATTTGGACCTGAAACAATTAGTCCATTAATGAGAAAATGTTGCAACATTAACTGATTAATCCTGATCTTTTTACAGCAGAATGACAAATATTCACTGGTTCTGATTTCTTCAATGTGAATATTTTCTCATATTTTAGTCTTTTATGACGGAAAGTTGAATATATTTGAGTTTCAAACTGGCGATCATTCAGAATCAGACATTTGAGGATGTCACTTCAGGCTGTAGGACATTTTTCAGTTTCTGACAAACTGACATGAAAACTACATGAGCAACTTTTTTAGTTTAGTTTTTTTTAAGCAAAAGTCACAGCATAAACAATATTTCCGTGTAGAAACATAATTTATGAAAATATTTCCTTAAATTGAAAAAAAATGAATAAAAAAAATAAATCCAGGATTTTTTTTTCTGGTCAATTTTCCACCGATTTTCATTGTTTGTTTGTGTGTCTGTTAGTCAGCTGGATATCTAGAAGAACAGAGCAGAGGTTTTTAATGATGCACAGCTTTGACATGAGAGAAAACAGTCATAACTAATTTTGAGAGCTGCTAACAGTATTTATGTGGACTCGCCTGGTTAAATAATAAAAATACTATGTGTAAAGTCTAAATATCGCTGTTGTAACATAAAGGCCGTTTATAGAAACTTTTCCCTTTTGCTTCAGAAAACTATACAACTGTGACCTAATCCATGACCGTTACCATGACGACCACCTTCAGACCTGATCAGATCGCACTTCTCTGCCAGGACAGGTAAATCTATTACCCAGCAGTGAAGCTCAGGTCCATACTGAAAGCCATCTGTTAGAGAGCAGGGCTGTTAGGTAAATGCTGCAGATCTCAGTCCTAAATGTCAGACAGAAAGATCTTTGGTTCTCCTCACAGCGAAACTGGTGATGATGGCAGATGGCATGAAGAAATGGATGGACGCCTTGGTAGAGGAATAAAGATGTCAGGAAAAGTTCAGCTCTATACTGTGCCATATGTTTAATAAACCCTCAGGAAAGCAGATGTGGCTGAGCAGGTTTCATGTAGGTGTGTTCACAACTGTGGATGGCCACCGTGTGGGCCGTTACCTGCAGTGGGAGGACACAGGTGATGGATCCTTATGGGCTGTGAAACAGCTAAAGGCCAATTTATAGTACTCCGTAAAGTGCCGTACGTAGAGACGGAGAGCCCTCTCCGTCGCCGGAGAGCCTGACGGAGAGCCTCTCCGTCGTCTCCGGGCGCAGGAATTTTTTTTTAACTGTCCGTCAATCCGTCAAGGGAAGACGGAGACGACAAGGGCTGTGATTGGTCCTCTAGTTACACCCTGCTGTGAAATGCAGCCTCTCTCCCTACACAGAAACAGACAGACAGGTATCCTCTGCAGCAGCGCAGGCAGGAACTAAAGAATCAATTATCCTTGTGAAAGGCAAACCAAACACATTCAACCTGCTCAAAACTCCATTTAATTCATTTCGTAATTATGGCTAGGGTATATTTACACAGAACATACCGAAAGTTGTTGGCTTGCGTTCGCTATTATCCGATTTTGTGTTGAAAAGAAAGAGGAAGAGGAGTTTTAAAGACTGAAAGCAACCAATGCTGTTCTCTTCTATCTCCCTCACAAATAATTAAATCATAAAATAGTATTTTCTCCTGCTTTTATCAGCGATATTAAGGCGAATTGCTTCACTTTCCGAGGGCGTGCATTTCAGCGCAGGGCTGCACAACACGCATCATGATGGAGAAGTGCGAGGGCTCGAGGGGTCTCCGTAGCTACGGAGTCGGATGACGGATTACGCAGACGGAGAAGTATATTCCAGCCTTAAGAGTCGTCTTTTGGGTTTGAGCGCCGTCATTCTCAACATCATGTTTCATCCTGACCCATGTGGGACATAAAAATATTTCCAAGCACCAACAGAGAGAGAAAAAGGAAAGAGACAGAGAGAAAACAATAATTTTGGTCCAAACAGATCCGTGGCTGCAATCCAGCGAGGGCTGGCAGCCGTTCACTAAATCAGAGGCGATGCTTGGAAGGTGCCCCCATTAAACAGATTTTAAAGGAGCGCTTCATCCATAACACATCTCAGTGCTGTTCTGTGTGTAGCTCAGGTGTAATTGATTTCCTCCAAGTCATTTCACTGCAGTGTTTGGTTCATTATACAGCACATTTTGTTGTTCAGCTTTGCAATGCTTTAGGTGATCTGAAATCCAATTAAACCCTGCGGTGAATCTCTGAGCCATTTGTCTTCGTTTCATTGATGTGAAGCATGGCCTCACGTCCTGTGAGGTGAATCAGTGTCATGTCTCAGAGCAGAAGTGAAACTTATGATGCACGCCAGTGATAATACTCTTTAGTACTAAGAGAGGGAATAGTGAAAACAGTATTGTTTCAAGATGCATGGAGGGGGCTTTTGTAGCTCCAAGGCCACCAGCGTTTTCTCATAAATTATAAGCAGAGAATAGAAAAACATTTGCATAGTGTTTATCATAATTATGGATCACTGCACCTCTCCCTCTGGCATGAATCTAAGGTTTGGACTGGACGCCGTGCAGCTTTAAAAGTCTTTTTCAATCTATTGTCTCACCTGCATCCATGCATCAGGTTGGAGTCTAAAGTCCACTGTAGAGCATTTTACACTGAAGCAATTAAACTTGAGGTATTCACCACAGTTATGAGATCAGCAGCTTACTGGAGATGATACTCGGAGCTAAAACTGGTTCGAAAGGGTTCACTAAAACCCTCCAAAAACTGAAAGTGAAAGCCTTGCAGTCAAAGTCCTACTTCAATAGAAGTACAGCAGTATTAGCACCAAAAGGGTCATTCTGCAGAATGGTCCATTTCAGAATAATATATATTACACTACTGATGCATTAATGTGTACATCACTAATGCTGCAGCTGCTAAAGAGGTGGTTACTTGTGGTTTTGCTGGGTAGCTTAACTGTAATAACACATCCTAATTCATAAATTGATTTATATCCTGTATTAAAAATTTAGCTCTGTAAAGTAGCTAATTATTAATTATGAAATAAATGCAGTGGAGTAAAAAATATTTCTCTCTATAGTGGAGAAAGTAGCATTAGATGGACACAATTAAGTAAAGAACAAGTAACTCAACATTTCACTGAACTTGAATAAAGCTGATAAAATCTGCTGGTTACAGAAAAGATAATCTGCTTCAGAAAGATAGTCTTCATGTGGTTAAATGCGGTGCTGTAGTCAGTGGAAATGGATGACAGGTGCAGCAACAGTGACTAAAAATTCAAAAGTGTGACACTAAAATTAGTTTCCACAAGCTGATGGTAAACTGCAAATGGAGACGCAGACAGCAGGTTGACATAGGGCACTAGTGATCACTGATGGATATCAGAGCTGGCAGGACGGAGGAGCGCCGCACGGAGAATATGGATGAAGCAACAACAAAATGGTTTCGCCCCACCATCGCTTTCATTTCCCCTGAGGACTGCTGAGTGAGAAGGGCTAAGAAAATCCTCCAGGAGACACTGTATCATCCATAGAGACGAGCATAAACACAGCTGAACAAACTGTCTTAAGCACAAGATTTGATTGTTCTGTATTCAGCCCTCCATCTGTCTCTACAGGCTGCTTCTCCTCCTTCTAACTGATCTCAGACTCTGGGCGGGTCATCAGGAACAAACCCCTATCAGTGCATCTATTGATTCTGAGAAAAAAAATATTATGACTGTTTCACGGTTGATTGGTTATTATATTAAACATTTATTTCAAAGTGAATTTACTTTATAATTGTGTGCAAACTTTTTAGTCCTTGCTGATTTCAGTTGCATGCAACCATGTTGTTTTTTTCATCATTGTTGTCATTTATGATTCACAATGACGACAGATTTGAGTGTGTCAGCTTTTATAATCTTTTCTCCCAGATGTTAATAAAAACAGCATTTTTTGACTTAAGTGTGGCATCCTTTTTATGAAATTGGCTTTAAAAAGGTTTTAGCCCCCAAAGGATGCAGATAAACTAAGAGAGGAGCATGTAATCCTTCAATCATAATTAAACCATGAAAATCTCCAAATTTAGAGCAACAGCGGTTCTACCTGATATTAAGCTTTAAGCTTTAGATGCACTTGTTGGCTCGTTTGCAAATGAAATTGCCTGACAATAAGTCCTTGTCACTCACCTGATCGCAGCTGCTTGATGCGACCCTGGCTGCTGACGGGGTCGACAGGCAGGAAGTCTTTGAACCAGGAGATCTCTGGGTCGGGGATGCCGCTGGCAGCGCACAGCATGGTGGCCGTCCTGGTCCGCTCCACCACCTTCAGCTGGGGACCCATGTCTATGCTGGGGAAGCCAAACGGCAACAGGTCCTCTGAAAGAATAAGCAGAAAGAAAGCATTTAGAAGTAACCAGGGGAAGGAGCAAGCTGAGGCTCACAGAAATGTCTGTAGTTTTTTGGTAAATGTATTTTAAGTTTTACCCAGTGATGATTTATGGGGAACAGGAATGTTTGTAACAGATGGTCTTTGGTCATTGCTTCTTTTATTGAGTAAAAATTAGGGATGACCAACATCATGAAGATGCATCATTGGGGAAAATGAATGTCTGTACAAAAGTTCAAAGTTCAGATTTAACCTGAAAAGAATGATAAGGACAGAGGGGATAAGGGGGCTTAGACAATGTGGGGATTGTTCATATTTTATTTGGGAGCAAATCCACTGTGACTATAATGAACAAATGTGCTCATTTTCCTCCTTCTGAGGTGAATCCGACTCACCCACAGTGATGTGAGAGTCCTTGAACATCTGCAGGCCCAGGAAACACAGCAGAATCACTATATCCTTCCTCATCAAAGCCATGTGATCTCTGCTAGGCCAGCTAGTCATTAGGTGTGTGTGTGTGTGTGTGTGTGTATGTGAGTGTGTGACAGGCCGTTTCTACAGGAGTATAAACACACCGCCCAGTCAGCAGGAGCAACTTCAGTGCTGCACACACACCTATAAACCACAGTCAGCCTCCTCACCTCCACACACAGGTGTTTGGTGTTTGGTGGCAGTGATCAGTGAACGGTGAGCTTCCCGTGGTGTGGCTCTGTGTTATGTGGTCCCGGTAATGATTCCTGTCTAATAACTATGCAGAGAGCCGCTGAGAAACAGCAGCAGCAATTAGAAGCTGGGATCAAGAGGAGGGGCAGGGCACTGGGGGTAATAAGGACTTGTTAGCAGTAATTGTTAAAATGTACCAACGATTAGAGAGGCCGATCTGGGATGTGTCTGCAGAGCGTCTGGATATGTCTGATTACACTGAAGTGCAGCAGATAAATGTGTGTGTGTGTGTGTGTGTGTTTGTACGTATTTGTTTCTTCGTTCTTATTAGCATCTTTACAGGTTTGTGTGGAATAATGTACAGAGACACACATATCCAGGAAAATAAAGGTTTGTGCACGGAAGCAGTTGCTTCCTGTTTTGCATACACACCAACACACACACTTTCTGTGCTGAATGGGATTAAGCGGCTGGGTGACAACAGTGCAGATGGCCAGACACGTAATCAGGCATCAGCACTCCTGCTTCCTCCTCTCCTTACCCTTTTAACCACTCTTTCCCTCTGGTACATCCACACCGCCCCCATACCTGCAGCTATGACTATGTATTTATGTATGCAGTGAGAAAGGTGCCAATTCTCTTGGCAAAGAAATAAAACTCACATGAGCCCCTAGATTGTGGAGCACAACCAACAAAAAAACCCTAAAGGTTTGTTAGCTCAAATCTGGGCATCACTGATAAACCAGGAGCCGAACACAGAGAGCGGGGCCCCTGCTACCTAACCACACCACTGCCATCTGTTTCCGCTCTCTCTGAGTGAAGATAGAATCTATTGCTCGCTTGCTCTCTTTCCACAGTCATCAGCTTTGGAGAGACCCGGCAGATAGGATGATGGCGTTGCTCAGAGGAGGATGGAAAGGACCATGGAGAGAATGGCGACAACACGCAGGCCTCATAGAAACCTTCTGATATCAGCCAAACGGAAGGAGGGGCACCACAGCATCCCTGTCTGATCAATGCTAATGATCCACCTGAAAGGAGGCCAGCGATTACAGTCAATGACGAAACAGGCAGGAAGAGAAAGGAAGGAGAAGGGCAGATCAATAGGAAGGTCAGGAGGCGAGCTCCCCCAAGGCAAGGAATATGCCGGGGCTACATCTGCTCCCCTCTGCCCCCACAACCCCACCCCTCCCCTGAGAGGGTTCAGATGGTCTTTTTATCAGCCCTCCGGCTACGACTTCATGGACTCCCTGGCTGTTAATTAGAGCACGGCACTGCAGCGGGCTTGGGGCGTGTGCATGGATGCGTGTAGGGTGGAGGTGGTGGTGGGGGGTCTGGCTCTGTATTCCAGTCAGGTCTTCATCAACGCTGCAAACAGAGAGTGTAGGTGGACCCTGGACTGAATCATTAGACACAGGGAGAGATGGATAGAAATATGTCGTACTGGATGATAAAAAAAAATACACGACAGAACTTATTCAAAATAAATCTATAATTCATGTTTAGGGCTTAGTTATTAATTATGTGTAGCACATTCTGTATTTTCAATTAGGTGTTAAATTGTTCTCCGGAGCCTGAGGTGATTGTTTTGTCTGACAAACTGTTCAACAACAGTACTGAGCAGCAGATTGTCACATTATTGTAGAAGGAACGGGTCAACGTTTGTCATTTGCTTGAAAAATGACCTTTTGACGATTACAGTAATAATAATAATAATAATAATGATAATAATAATAATAAATATTGTCCATTTCCCCCCTGGCTATTTGGTTGAATTTTTTGTTCATAAAATGACACAAAATTGTGAAAAAAATATCCATCTCTGCTCTGCTCTGTCTTTACATTAAGGACCAAAATGGAACTGAGTTGTAGCATCTTATAACTAAGTGTGAACCACTTTTTTAACTAAAACAATGATGGGATGTGAGCTTCTTCTGACTGACTTCACTGGACATGAGGAAGGTGAGCGTGAGTAAAATTACCAATGAAAATATATTGTAAACAGACACTGAAACGTTAATCATTCAGACATGACAGTGAAGCTGGAGATGAGAGCAGGGTTGATGGATAGATAATGGACACTAACAGAGACACCCCAGCAGACAGAGGCTGTACTGGGCACTGAGTTCACTTCACAGGAGAACAGGGGCTACAGGTATTCAGCTCTTGGATGAGTCAGCGGCTGCTTGAAATAGATACTGCGGGCATGGCCTTGATCACACTTTTCTCCAAATGAATCATTTATCAAACACAAACACTGCTGCACAAAAGTAGCTTCTGCTACATCTCCTGGTTAAATTGATAAGACAGCCTATGGAAAAATGTGCCCTGTATACAAACACTGTGTGTGTCAACAGCTTTTTGGGGGAACGTTGGCAAGAACCAAGCAGCATTGTTCCCTGGAGCATTGTGTTTGTGTGTGTTGTGTGTATCAAGAGGTTGAGAGCTTACATTTTGGCCTGGTTATGTTTGCAGAAGGGCAATCAGGCCTGGTGCCCAAAACCAGTCGGCGGAGCCAACAAGATCTGGGCAAACATGCAATTCATGCATCCGCGTGCATGCACACAGAAATACACGCAAATACTAGCACATCAAACACACACAAAGTCGAACACAATGCAAACAAACAAACAAACAAATAGGAATCCAGGTTTTCTCTTCCTGTCTCGTTGTCACCCAAAGATGGATACATACACAAACACTCGCTTCCATGCAGAAAATCATCATTTGTCCTGGTAAAGAAACAGGTTGCCTATTCATCTCTCAGTTCAGCAGGGAATGGCCATGTGGATGAAAGAAGCCGGAATAAAAGCTGATCTCAGGGAGCCTGATTCAGGATTAATCTGCCAGCACTCTGCAGTCTTCAGAGGCTGTAATGCTTTGACTCCTATAGACTGCAGGAGGGCTGGAGGCAAGCACTTTAAATGCTAATGGCCCTTTATGATAATAGATGGCAATACAATGCAGATTCGGACTTAGCATTGTAGATGAATCCCACTAAAAATACAAACACAGGCAGCATGCTGTCCGCCACCACCTGGAGCCCAAACACACAAATCAAGATGATCATACACATAACACTGTGTTACATAGAAACATGCATGAAGAAAAAGAACAAGGGAGGGAATAAAAGCTGTGCAGAGGAGGGGAAATATATGATGAAAGAGCTGGTCCTCCACTCAGGAGTGTAATCCTCTTGCAGACTGACTTGATGCTCTCAGTTGTTTCCAGACCGAAATGCTGCTTGAGCCGCCGGCCTGCCAATGCAGCAGCCTGGAGGGAATCTCTCATCTGACTCTGTTGTTCATATGAAGGGTGTTTGCCGTGATGGCAGAACATCTCTCCTCCCACTTCCCTCTCTCACACCCTTCCCCCCATCCCTCGCCTCGCTTTCTCCTAAAAATGGGACACTGAGAGGTGAGTATAATCAGGATTACTCTGCACAATCCAGGCGCGCACACACACAGCCATAAACAAAGAAATCCATGTGAATGTGTTCACACACACATACACAGCTGCAGAGATGAGAATCTCTCGCCCACCAGAGGTTTTCGAACATGCAGAACTGCAGATATTCACATCTCCTGAAGGCAAAACGACACAACTGCAGCGTCCATAGAAAAGAGCAGTTGGGGTGGAAGGAGGATGGGGGGGGGGGGGGTTGGTGCAGCACAGAGAGAGAGTCTGGATAGACAGCGAGGGTCAGGCAGGATAGATGGCAGAGAAAATGAAAGAATGAATAAAACAAGAAAGATGAAATTAGAAACGGACATCGCTGCGGGCCAAAGAGGAGGCTGCTGGACAGAAAGGAGGAAGAAGAGGAGGTGATAGGATGGAAAGGGTGATGTATGATGCTGATGAAGATGAGGGCACAAAAAGTCTCCCTGACCATAACCTACCACATCTCTATCCATTAGGCAAACTACAGAGCAGCAGCTCATATCCTGTGGCCAACCACAGCGCTGCTATTAGTGTCGGCCGACCATTACACAACATGATGAGATGAAGCACAACAGGGAGGAAAAGACTTTTCATGGATTCTGGTCAGTAATGGAAAGCCTCCTCTCTAGTTCAGTGGTTGGTGGACCTTTTCTCCAAAGGACCATGATGTGAAAAGACTGACCCAAACACAGCTTCTGCAGGCACTTAACAGGACGGTGCAGTGTATGGGTATATTATTATTGTATACTGCAGAGGCGTGTGGCTTTGGGGGCATGCTGTTGAATAGTCAGAAGCACTGAGTTACATGTATTTCAGCAAGAGAGATGCTGTTGATGAGCGACTGTGTTCAGAAATATTTGACTCTTTGATAAAAAAAAGTGAAAGGAGCTTCATGGTGGAAAACATCCGGTCACAGAAAACTGAAATCTTCAGATTATATTTTGTAGAAACTTTATGACACATTCAATTGTTTAAATCAGTTTCCTTTATATATATTTAGATATTTGGTGACCACAGTACATTGTACTGAATTTTGTACAACTGGCCGGCTTTTTCTCCACAGCTATCACTGCAGGAGCTCATTGGTATTAAAAACAGTCATCATACAAAGCTGACAGAAAAAAACCCCAAACCTGTAGTACCTTTAAATTTCCAAGGTCGCTCATGTGTCTCTATGGCAACAAACTAAGAAAACACTATTGAAAGAAGACTTTAGAATAGGAAGGTAGGGATAATAGTCCGCTACATAAGGGGTCATTTTCCTGACAAATTAATTGAGAAATTGTTCATGTATAAAATAACAATATCAAGTAAAAGTTGCTTTTGGCAAATCCCACACATAAATACCTAAAAGACTACATTGAGCTAAAAATCAGGTAAAAATCCCATATTGGAATAAATGAAACGGACTTGCTCATTCAGTACATTTACATGCACATCTAAGACGAGCTATTGGCAATAACCGAGCTCAGGATTTAACTGGAGTTTCTGAGAAATCCAAGTGTACATCGGTGGCAAGAGAACTGAATTATTGAGTGAGGTATGTTCGACTCCAAGACACTAGGTGGCGCTACACACCCTTTTGCGTTGGCATTCTTCTGGTTCTTTTGCTACTGTGTTGTTGTCATCCCACTTCCGTGATCTCGTCACTTCCAGAAGGGAGAGTCGACAGTCCGGCTAAGCGTGGTTTGCATATAAATGTCGGAAAAGCTCAATTTAGAACCACATTATCTGGCACGAACTGTCCAATTATAAAAACTCCAGTTTGACTACGGTCCGACTACGGTGTATATATGGCTTTTAAAACTTTGATATTAGCTGGACTAAGGCAAAAAGTTGAATTTCTCTAAGTGCATGTAAACGTACTGATTGATTTCTAATGTTACTCATAATAACCCAGATATAAGTAGGGATACCGAGGGGACACCTGATACCATATGGAAAAATCTGAACCATATTGTCCAAGCAGCATTTCTCATGTCATCATCACTGTGTTAGGTGGGAGGAAATCAGTTATCTGTCTGTGTGTTCACATCCAAATGATCAGAGTAGGACTACAAACAGCTCTGAATCTGTTTGGTGTCAAGTATTGTTTTATTCTATCAGCAGATTAGGACCAATCAAAGACAGCTGATCCTGTTGCCTCTGAAGGGACAGAGGACATCAGTAAGCGAACAGGAAGGAACACACTGAAGGCTAGCCCTCAGGTCTAGTTTCTGTGCTAATGCGCTTTAGATCAAGGCTGAGTGTGCAGAGATGACGGGCTGCTAACAGATGGACAGGAGTCTATTCCCTGGGCTAGCAGCCTTCTGCTTCCCACACAGCTCTGCCAAGTCCTCAGTCCTGCACCTCTACATCCCATTTCATCTCTATTGTTTCATACCGTCCTGTTGTGTTACTTAAATCGCCCCCTCCTCCTCAGCCTCCATCATACTCCTTGTCACTTACCCTTGACCTCTTCCTCACTTTTGCTTTCTCTTCCTTACTTTCCCCTGGCACAAACAGGCTGTGTGCCTATTCCCCTGATTTTTCTTCTTGTAGTAACGGTCCAAGCAGCAATCCCTCCATGTGTGGAGGTTTTCCCCTCCAAGGAGGCCGTGTACATTAGATCAACTCCCTCACTCTGGCCAGAGTGCAAACTGAGCATGCTGAGGTAGCCGTTAGCTAGCCCTCTCTGTGGCCAGATGACGCTCTGTCAGAGGAACTATAAAAAGAAGAGTGCAGCCTGCTGTGAAGGCAGGGTGTGGCCTGGCGCTGTTGTCACATGTCCAGCTGACAGCTCAGGGAACCGGAGACGACAGTTGAAAGCAGGAGTGTGTGCATTGAACATAAAGCAGCACTCAGGTGGAAAAGGATGCAGAGAGTGTGTGTGAGTGTCTCACCTCTGATAATGGCCAGCTTTGCAGTGACGGACACCTCTCCTTCACTGTTGCGTGCCACACACTCATAGATGTTCTCATCTCGAGGAGCTCGGAGGGGCTGGATCCTCAGCACAGCACCTGCACCTTCATCAAACTCTACAGTCTGGATGGCCAGAAGCACAGGAAACACACATTAGTCACAGCAGAGTAAACACATAAGAAAAGAGAACGCCTGCAAATCATTAACTTGACTTCACTTTCCTTTTGCGTAACATTATGCTAATAATTAAAGGACATTGTCTTCTTGTTTTTTCTTGACTTGCCCTCCATGAGGTCAGAATCAGACACTTCAGCAGGGTAGATACTTACCAACATGGGGTGGAAAGAGGGTCCTCATCTCTAACCATTAAGGCCATATTAGTGCATCAATATACAATCCGTGGAATAGTCTGCTCAATAGCAACAACAATGTGCATTTGATTATGCAATCTACTTAATATTCTTATCTGTCTGTAATTCTGTAGTTTGTCTTCATTGATCACATGATTTATGCTTTAAATAAGCCCTGAATCCTGATATATGCAAAAGTGTTGCTTGTTATCAAATTCACATTTTAAAGACTTGTTCATTTCAGTAAATATGCTCTCTTGACATTGTGATTGGTTCCATTCATACATCAATAAATACTAGTGGATGTACAGCTTTGTCTTGGTCATGCTGCTACAGGGAGAGTTGACCGTTGTGCATTGTGACAACCACCTCGATACGTTGGGAGTTGACCTTCTTGCCCTTCTTGTTCCAGTAGACGACAGGCTTGGGGTTTCCAGTGGCCTGGCACACAAACGATGCCACCCCTCCTGATACTCCAATCTGGTCTGTGGGGATTTTGGTGAACTTTGGCGGAGCTGAGAGACAGGAAGAGGAAAAAAACACAAGCATGAAAACAGATATCCTGACACTCAGACAACAACCCCCAGTTGACCACACCCCTGTTCACCGTCAGTGAGCTGACTTGTCCTGATGGCTTCGTGTTGTGCTGCTTCCTGGGTATCATCTAGAGGACGAGCTGAAGGACTTCCTGTGTGTCATAAATAAAAGATGGGGCTGGACTTCACAGGGAGATCTCTCTCTCTCTCTCTCATGAGTGTTTCACAGGTAGAAGAAGTGTTGGCTTCACATTCACAGCATATATTTGGATTATATGTATAAATACCAGAGGTGCCATTTTGCACTTTCATACTCTGCACTTTCAGATTCTGATGATTTTAACAAATCTAATGCATTTACAGAGTCCCATGTTATGCTGTTTCCTACTTGCCCTGCTGGGCAGGTACTCAGATCTACTTGTCCTGTCTAAGAGGTTCTTTTTCTCACTGTGTGGCTTACCCTTTCGCTCACGACTTATATTTTACTAAAATTACTAAAAAATTTCCTGCTGACTGGCTACAACACGACACAACACTTCTTTCTGCAGAAAGCAGTATTTATTGATATTACTTTGTTGATTACTTACACCAAAAACTAATGCATTACATGGAGCTTCTAGAAGGAGACCAGGTTTATGAAATGAAATCTGGGGACATTTCCAGCTCAGAGATAATAAAGTTATTACAGTAGCGTTCTGCTTCCTACAAGGCTATACCATAATACCTGTTCCCATCATAACCCATCATAAAACCCTGAAATCTGGCACATTTTCATGGACAGCTTTAACCAGGACTGGTCCTCCCAAACAGGGACTGTCCCCAGAGATCATTCATTAAGACAAACACACCATACTGTTACGGTAACTGTGTTTATTTAAAAGTAATTTGTTATTAGTTACTGTCAACAGTAACAGTGTGGCAGTAAAGTGTTATTATTAATGTTACTGCTCAACACTGTTCTTCACACGTATGAAAATGAACCAGTTCATGTTCATTTGTTCCATATTTTAGATAAATCAGACAACAGAACCTCTTCTTCGATAAAAAAGAAAAAAATCTTGTTGGACTGCCTTTTTTTACCATTAATGTGGGACTCTGATTTAAAAACCGCACCAGTGTTGGTTTCCAGCTCTGCTTCAGGAGGAGGATTTGATGCAACGTACTTTCACCTGTTATGATGCATCTAACGTGTAATAACAATAATAACAATTTCAGCTGAACTGAACCTACATTTTTCACAGTGGCTGAGTCAGATCAATCAAGCAACTTCATGCACCCCCCCGCAATCCGTCTGTGGCCTGTTGCCATGGTGCCCGGCTTAACTCTTCCTCAGCTACAGAATCACTGCTATCCATCAGGGTGAAGTCAGGATGACCCTTACCATAGCAACCTGGATCCCTCCTCCTACTCCCCCTGTGTCTGGGTGGGTGAGGTCCTGCTCTGAACAGGAGCAGAAAGAAGGAGCTTTCTGCTGAAACAATATCAGCAAGCAGATTCAAAAAGCCTCTTCTGCTTCACACCACTGGAATAACATGTCAAAAGGCTGCAGTGGTCCTCTAGAAAGACCTGCTCCCAGTGTCAGAAATAAGTGGTTTCATTTTATGCTTGCTTAATCTGCAACAGGAAGACGCAAAAAGCAAAAAAGCAAAAGCAAAAAACGAGTACAATGGCGTACAGTAGAGTCAGAACACATTCATGCCCACCGTTTTAGACCTGGAGAGGGGATATATTTCCTGCCTGTTCGACTCTTAGAAAAGCACACAGAGTATTGAGCAAATTGCTCCTTTCTCCTGCCAACACTGTGAACTATCAAAACGTCCAATCAGTCATGGCTGGAACTATCTCCTTCTGTCTGTGGGATTAAGAATGAATTTCATGCCTCTCATGGGCCTCAGTGGCTTTACGGTGAGTCCAAAACTGTGTTCTTTTAAATGTGCTTCAACACCAATTCTTGTGCAAAACCGACTCCACCGGTAATGTCACCACTAAAGCCTCTTGAAAGCTGCCACAAAGCACTGCAGGCTTTTCTCTGGATGGATTTACACTGAACAGAAACTTGTTATGATCGGCAGGTTCCAGAAAGCTGCCTGGAAAATGGGCACTAATGAGGGGCTCGGCCTCTTCAGTGGTTTCACTCTGTTGCGCTGGACCAGGCAGGTCTAACACCTTCAACCTGTAATCCTCTCACTGACTCACTGCAGGTAAAGTGTAGTGTAGTCAGCATGAACAAAGTATCTGGTACTGTCATTTTAGAAAAGTCCTTTTGTAGAAATTATTATTATAAAAGTGTTGCATTAACTCAGGCCTTAAAGAAAACTGACAAGCCTCTTTTAATAATTCATCTCTTCCTGTTGGTGTTTTTTTGCTGTCAAATCTGTTTGCATCTCACAACCAAATGTGTCCAACAAAACAAATTGTGTTTTAAATTGTGATATAAAGATGATGAGCACAGTTGGAGGATGCTGTGTAGTTGAAGGAATTATTTTAAAATGTCACAAATGGCAGAAATCCAGCAATAGCTTTGTGATTCAAGGGTAATTTGGATTTACAAGCATTACTTTTTAGAGGTTCAAAACATTATTATTGTGGAGGGGTTTGATGTGAAACCTTTCTATTTCATCTCCGCACTGATTTATAAGTTCTGCAGAACATATTGTTAATGTCCTGTTTTTCTTTATTGAGGATACAACTGAAATATAAGGAGTAGAGCTTTTTTCTGTTCTGCATAGTCACCAATGGTCCAAAGGCAGAGATTTAGTCCCACAACATTTCAACTGAAAGCTATTTACTGTGTAATTCTACCTCTTCGCTGAATATAAAAATATTTCAGACGTGATGTGAGTCTTCTCAGATGATCCTGGCGTTGAATTGCGTACGCAAATGTAAAAATGAAAAATACATTCAACAATCCACATTCACATAACAGTGAGAAGTGCTATCTCCATCTTTAGCCTGCTTCCTCTTTCAAACCAGCTGGGTTATATTTTCAGAGCAGTAACAGCCGAGTGTGTCTGAGCGTGTAGGTGGACGACTGAAGCAGGAAATCTGTGGAAATCTTCTAATCAAAAATGTGACGAGGAACATGCTGATAGGACCTGCTGGCTGATCAAAACACAGAACGCCACAGTCCAGAGCTGATGTACACAGACAAAATACCAGCTGGCATTCAACTGAGACATAGACCGTAGACATAGACACAGACTGAGACCGTAGGTGTGAATGTGAGTGTGAGTGGTTGTCTGTCTCTATGTGTCCTGTGATGAACTGGACACTTGTCCAGGGTGTACCCTGTCTTTCACCCTAAGACAGCTGGGATAGATAGACAGATAGACAGATACAGTAGATAGATAGATAAATAGATAGATAGATAGACAGATAGATCTATAGATAGGTAGACAGTCATACCTAGTGGTCCACACAGGCTGCTCAGAGGACTGGTCACCAGGATCATCAGAGGCAGCAGCAGAGGCAGAGGAGAGGAGCTGAGGCTCCTGGTCTGACCCAGAGCTCCACCTGTCCTGGACAGAAGCATGGCTCCACCGTGGGTTGGTTGGAGATGACGGAGATATGGGTCGCGCTTCAATCAACAAGGGTAGGCACTCTGCAGACACACACAGGGAAACATGAAGGTCAGCTGAAAGGAATGAAAGGCTCATCTCCTCCACTTGTGATTCATCGCTCTGCTTTTAGAGCGCCAGCTGAAATGTCAGTGCACCGTCATTGGAGAGGGAAAACATATCATAATTCATGCAGCAGTAGAGAGAACATCCTCAAGAAGAACATTATAGACAAATTCATGCTAATGCAGGATTAGGTCTTTGATTTAGCCAGAGCACTTCTGACTTGGGATTAAGAGCTCTGACTGAACAATGGAGCCACTGCTCAACAACTGAGACAAGAAACAGACCAAAATGGTTTTCCACGCACTGCTTCTGTATTAATAAGTCTCCTTTTCTCGTGAGTCGTGAAATGAGCTGCAATGATACATATTTAAGAGTTTTTTCTTTCTTCCTTAGACGTCCTAATAATTTCATTTAACTTCAGCTCTGGCTTAATTCCTTTTTAGCGTTCAGCAGTTTACTGTTCTGGTGGCATGTAAAAGTGTTAATGCAATAATTCATCCAGACTGTGCCACCAAAATGGAAAACACTTAAAAAAGAGGATTGAGGGGTCAAGAGGAATGCAGCAAAACTCAATAACTCCAAATGTATCAGCAACTGCTGCTTTAATAGATGTTGCTTCTCTTAATCCTCAGGATCTTTCCTCACACTGATGCACGAGGTTGCACAGATGTGGAGGTCTGGACATAATTCAGCTGTCTGTGCACATCCTCCCTTTGAGTCAATAACTCTACAGTCCTGTCGAGCTTTCCGACCCCCACCCTCCATCCGATGGTGGTGAGGCTAAATGAGAAGGGAGCCTTTGTTAACCTCTTATAGATCACTCAAATGGACGTCTCCTTTACCAGTTCAGGATAACATATATGCTCTGGGGGAGACATGATATGTCTTTGCAGGTGACAGGCCTCATTGTGATCAGCACATAAACACCATGAAGGCACTTTCACCCTGACATCCCACATGGTCCCCTTACTGAACCAAAGAGGCATTTCTGGTGAGCTCCATATTCAAAGACTCCTCCAGCCACTTATTGAGCTAATGACCTGCTCAAACACATTACAGTCTGCCCGCTCCAACACTAAAAATATCTATCTGAAAACATGGCCGCCTATCTGATGTGGGCTCGTTTTCGCGCCGCTTTGCCTTCGCCTTATCAAGCGCCTCGTAATAGACATTGAATAGAAAAGCTTTCAGCGTCCCCTTTTCAATGTGATAAGAAAAATCTGATCAGCGCTCATTCAAGCACCATTGGCACCATGTTAAGTAAATTCCCCTCTTACAGAAACTCAATTTGCAGCCGTTAATCTAACTAGGAGCGCTGCTCTATGTGGAGCATGGTAAGGTAGTCCTCCTCCTATGTTGCACTGTCTGCTTCCTCTGTCCTCAGTGCTGGATTTGCTGAAGCCTTCAGGTCTCAGTGACCTCCCCCTAACCCTTTCTATCAGTCTCAGGTTATCCACCCCTCCCTGCTCTACCTCTGCCTAATCCTTAATCTGACCCTCATCTCACTCCTCTGTCTATTCCTGATATCTCCTCTTTTTCCTCCCGTCTTTCATCTTCATCTCTAACCCATGCTTGTGTTCAGATCTTCTTCCTCTGCTCCAGCTGGTGTTGCTCCATTGACACCACACCACCAGGTCTGTCTGGGCATGTCTGGATAAGTTTAAACCATGCTCCTCCTATCTGGACATGCAGACACCGATCATGCACTTTGCTCATTTCTGAGGCAGAATTAAAAGGTGTGAGTGTTGCAGGCACGAATTTTGTCCTGACTCAGACCTACAGCCCTGATCATCTGGCTCAACAGCCTTAGAGAGCCAGCAGGGGTTGGTCTTATTACCTTTTCAGTGGGACAACACAGATGGTCAGCCAGACAGATAGATTGATGGGATACATGTGGTATTTATTGCAGGGAGGCTGATAATGACACCGTAGCTCAGGTGGTGTAATGTACACTGCTTATTGTGCTCCATCAGGCTGATGAAATAACAGGTTTAGGTGCATCCAACCTGCCCTGCTCCACCGGGTCCTGGGAGGATGACATGTTTTGTTTTTCTCTCAACCCCCCCCACCCAAGATGCCTTTCACCACAAGTGGGTTGAGATGGTCTCACAAGGCCTGTCTCCATGACAACAAGCTAAGATAGAAAGAGCAGATCTGTTTCCTGCAGCAGCATGCTAGCAGTGAGACGGTACACCTGATAGGAAGCGTCTGTTCCTGTTTTATTTCTTTAAGCTTTAAGGCCGATCCAGAGCTGTGAGCTAATGTGCGTTGTGGTGCTTAAGGGACCCGGTTCAGCAGAAAAAATAAAGATCAGAGAACTTTCTTTTCTATTTATATTTTAGGGGAACACGTTGGAGGAAAAACAAAACCCAGCCTATAGCAGTGCGCTGCACCACCAAGAATAACAAGATTACATCCACTCTCTGTCTGTTGTCCTCTTAAAAATATTTTTCTGTAGTCTAGTGTAGTTTGGGCTGTTCTCTTATAGCTTTTATATCTGTCTGCATAAAAATAACCTCTTCTTGAATTATGCGCGACTCACAGAGGGAAAGTTGGAGTATTATTCAGATAAAAGGAGATGCTGGGATTGATATTACCTCATGTTTCCTGTGGCCCTGTACAGCATGCATGGCAGCACGCACACACACACACACACACACACACACACACACACACGGCAGATGGCAAAGCATCATGGGGGAGATTGGTACTCAGTCCCTTACACGTCCCTTCTCACTCTTTAACACACACACACACACACACACACACACACACACACACACACACACACACAGGATCAGAGGCTTGCTGCAGAGCTGCACCACCCTGGTTACATTTTTAGCAGTGAAAATAAACTGTGGTTCCTCTGGAACAAGAAAAGTCAGCTGTCACTCAAATCTTTGCCCTGAATATAAATTCATCTGGAGACTTCAGCTAGGTCTCCATCACTGGAAAAGTTGCAGGATGCTGAAATTAGGGCTATTACAAACATACGAACAAAACCACAGGAAGTATTGATTAATAGAAAGATGATTACTTTCATTATTGATCATCTTCCAGACAAGGTTCAATCACAGAACAAATATGAAAGAAATAGGACCTGCAACCTCAAACCTTTAGGTGTGGAAGTAAAGATCATCCATCCACCTTCTACCTCTTATCCTCTCATAGGGTCAGGGGGGCTGGAGCCTATCCCACAGGACACATATGGCGATTTTCCACTGCACAGTAACGGCACGGTACGGCATGGCACGGCTCAGTTTTGTTGCTTTTCTATTACAACTCATAGTACCTCCTCAGCGTGGGCGGGGTCGTCATACGGCAGCGTGAAACTATATTTACATTTACATACAACACAGAAAAGCGGGAAGAATAAGAAGAACAGCAACACTACTGTCACAAACAATGGAGGACACTGAACCATGACCTCATTTTCTCTTGTGACAATAACGAAACAGTTTTAAAAATGGCGGGGTCGCGTTGTGTTTGGCTTTTACAGTCTGACGCTTCAAATGACGACATGGCCAATCAGTGGAAGTTAGTCAGCTGACGTCACGTACAGCATCGCTTAGGCTCGCTTGGAGTCAAGGCTGAGGAGGTACAAAAAAGTACCAGGTACCAGGTACTAGAAGAAAAGCGCCACAATCGTGTCGAGCCGTGCCGTGCCATACCGTACCGTACAGTGCCGTACCTTTCCGCGTCTGTGGAAAAGCGCCAGTAGAGACAGACAACCACTCACACTCACATTCACACCTACGGTCAGTTTAAATTAACCAGTTAACCTAATCCCCATGCATGTTTTTGGATGGTGGGAGGAAGCCGGAGTACCAGAGAGAACCCACACAGACATGAGGAGAACATGCAAACTCCACACAGAAAGACCCCGGGCCGGGAATAGAACCCTACTACACTGCTAACCACTGCACCACGGAAAGAACATGTCACTATTTATAAAGACAAAGGGCTGACATGATTACCACTTAATCTCTTACCCTGACCATTAATCCATTCATTCAACTATTGATCCTCATTGTGAGTTTAATTTGACTTTAATTTGCTTAATTTTTTTGTTTATGACACATTAAATGTAATAATTTCAGAGGATTGTCTGTTGGTCAAGAGAGTGATATGGTAAAGTTACAGTGGTAAAAAGAGATCTGCATTTCTCCTCATTACGATACTGACTGCTGAACTAAATTATGAATGAAATCACTGGTTATGCACTTAATGGTTAACTAAATAATAGCTTAAGTGATAATGACAATAAATAAAGAAGTTGACAACAAGGTGTGAAGTCATGAGTGACAAGATAACACAACACTGTTTTGATGACATCATATTCTATTATTTATCTGTATTTAATATTTATTCTGGTTCTGCTTATTTGTTTTGTTTTGTAAAGATCTATATTTTTCATCTCTATTTGGTGAGAACAGATGCAGGTATTCAGGTATCGTGGAGTGTTTCTGTCATATGTCTCCATGGGAAGTTTCCTTTCATACTTTATTACGTGATCTTCAGAAAACCAGCATGCTTTTCTTATTATCATGAAATAATGATATCCAAATGATAAAAATAGCTTTCTTGGGAAAGCAGGTTTGAAGATCTGTACCCGCCCACATTGTCTCTAAAGCTTCCTGTGGCAGAGAGCAGGAGTTCGGCTTTCATTACCTGCTCACCTGCAGCTCACAGGGTAACGGACAGGTGCTCTGCTGTCAGCATTTAAAGACACCTGAATGACTATAAGAGACTCCAATCAAGAAATGAAGAAGCTATGATCCTGCACAGCAAATCAATGGAGAAATCATAAAAATGCTTCTGTTCATCACAACTCTATTTCATTGCCAAGAAAACATGGATTTGTGATTTGAGGAACAAAAGGAGGGCTGGAGAGAGAAGCGTGACTGAAACCTTCTCTCTCCTCAATCCTAATGTGAAAAAAACAAGGACGAAGTTTTCCTTTGACCTCAATCTCTGCATGTCTAGAACACAGAAAAGCTGCCGCAGCCCAACAATAGTGCAGCAAACATTCACCCACGCATCTTAAAGGGGCTCCAAGGTCAAACAAGTCGACCCAGCTAGAGAGAGGCATGTAGTGATGGATGAGCCCAGCAACAGATGGACTGGCTCCCGCTAAGCAGGAAGTGTATTACCAAAATGTTATAAAAGTACATACAGGGCAGATTATCGGAGGAATCAGAACACAGTGAAAGTCTTTATAGGCTCAGGGAAAGTCACAGTTAGTGCTGTTTGTGATTTCCTCTCAATGCTAAATGCTGTAACATCAAACTTTAAACATATTACTATCACAACATCATGTATGCACTAATTTACAGTACACAATACTCTAATCATTATTTTAGCAACTAATGGTGCATTGATTGATCTTAATGTAGTGCCACCTGTTTTCTGAGGGGCTCACCTTAACTACATAAATCCATTTAAATTAAATGTAAAACATACAATGATATTACATATTAGCTGTAAATACTCTCACATCTTTAAGATTTGATTTTTAATAGTGATAACAGGTGTTGTTGTGGATAATATTGAGTTTAACAGGTCAGAAAGGCAACAATCTATATGCTTTGACAAATTTGTTTTAAAGGGAGCCACGCGTCACACTGTTGGGTGAAAACCTCACAGCTTTGATTTTGACAATTTTCATGCTTTGAAATAAGTTGGATAAGGATTAGCCTACTTGCTCTTCCATGAGCTGAGTCAATTTTTCAACCCTCAGACTCATAAACCTCTTTCAAACCCCTTGGGGTCACTCTAAAAATGCTAAGTCATCCAGCTAAGTTGAGACTGGCTTTCTGCTTTTTCCCCCATGCTAAATAAATTGACAGACAAATTGCTCGTGAAAATCTTCACCCGGACAGGTGAAGCTCGTCCACTAACAGACACCTACTCCACATTCACTGGACTGAAAGCAAACAAACAGACAAAACTCCTTTCTTAATTCTTCTGGTAACCTCTCCTCCCTCCTGCTGCTCACTACTCAGGCTGATGGTGGAGTCCTTGTCAACTCACTGTCCAATTAGCATATCTGAAGCTGGCAGGAGAGAGGACTGTATGTATATACTGATGTGCACAGAGTTATGCACTTCCATGTACGTCCCTAATTGTTACACAGCTCAAGACACATGAGAGAGGAAGTGTTGTGTAAACGATGGGATTAAAGGGCCAGTCCAGAGCTTACTTCTTTACATACATCTAAAAAAGTCTGTTATCCATCTAGTTATCTATATTCACACGTCATCCCCCAACTCTCCACCATCATTTCTCAATAAAATGAATGATTAAAATTCCACGGAGCAGCGTGCACACACACACGCACGCACGCACGCACACACACACAGCACACACACACACACACACACACACACACACACACACACACACACACACACACACACACACACACACACACACACACACACACACACACACACACAGCACACCGCAGCCAATTAGTGAGCTTCTCCTGGAGCTGGACTAAGGCTCCGTGACAACAGAGAACACCTTCATCTTCCTGGACGCCATCATCATCATATTTCATTGTGCTTCATTAATGAGACACGGCAGACATTTTTTTCTCACCTTCCTGTTTCAGCTGTTTAGTAAAAACCTGCACATCAGTCAGGAAGCAGAGTCGGGCGGTGTAAAGCAGATTTCAGGGGGCTTGTTGATAAGCTCGTCTTGAGAGTGATAACAGCAGCCTTGAGAAACACTCTGCACTGTTTTAATAAGCACACATTGATTCATCATTCACATGAAATCCACATCCAATGGGGATGTCATTAATGTAAGCTCTGTAAATGGACTTCAAATGGATTCATTCTTTTATTGATTCACAGAATGAATAGCATCCTTTACAGACATTAGAAGTACTGAACAACACATACCATGGTACAGCCTGCAGCTCTGTTACCCACTAATGTGCTGCAATCCTGAAGCAACCCCTTTTAATTCATTCTTTGTTTATCTAAAATATCTCCCTTTGGGAGGTGCTTATTCATTTTCTGGAGACGCTTCGCTGTGTTTGCCTATGATCCACTTCTCTCCTGTGTATTTGTGCTGCCATGGTATCACCTGTCTGGATTGGTCACATGATATGTCGTCCGCTGAGAGCTCATTATCCCACAACTGCAACAACTGCTTCTGCAACAACACTGAGATCATCTATAGAGCAGCGACACATATTTCACACTCCTTACTGTTTGCTATATGGTGTTTAGTATTCACAGCATAAAGTAAGCTCATTACTGACAACTTGCATGATCACTAATCGACAGAATTCGCTGCTGGATAGAAGTCGTCGTGATTTCTGAGGCTGTGTGTGCTGGCGAACAAATCCTATTCAGGTGCTACACAGGCGACCAGCCTCAGCACTTCTGTCACTAACCAGCCGTCGCATGGCTTCCTGATGGAGATGAGATTTGTGACGCCAAATGAATTTCTCCTTGAGGGGTGATAAAGTTGTGAATAGAATTGAAAACCGGAGTAATGGGGTAGAAAAACTGCATTTGTCCTCCGTCTCATTGTAGAAATCAGACGGAGACTGCGTCTCAGTATAAGTGAGGAGACGAAACGCTTGTCAACGGTAACAGACTTACGCACGGATGCTTTCCACCAATGACTAGCCATTATTCTCACCCCGTCAAACAAATACCTCATCTAACCTGGCATCCGTCAACGCCGCGGAGACCGAGTAATCATGAAATGCCACAAACAAATGTGGGGCTGAATTCAGGAGACACCAACCAGCTCCAGCTGCCTCCACCTGCACACTAGCACCACCCAAACCCTGCTGCCTCCACCTGCACGCTGACACCACCCAAACCCTGCTGCCTCCACCTGCACGCTGACACCACCCAAACCCTGCTGCCTCCACCTGCACACTGACACCACCCAAACCCTGCTGCCTCCACCTGCACACTGACACCACCCAAACCCTGCTGCCTCCACCTGCACGCTGACACCACCCAAACCCTGCTGCCTCCACCTGCACACTAACACCACCCAAACCCTGCTGCCTCCACCTGCACACTGACACCACCCAAACCCTGATCCCTCCACCTGCACACTAGCACCACCCAAACCCTGCTGCCTCCACCTGCACACTAGCACCACCCAAACCCTGCTGCCTCCACCTGCACGCTGACACCACCCAAATCCTGCTGCCTCCACCTGCACGCTGACACCACCCAAACCCTGCTGCCTCCACCTGCACACTGACACCACCCAAACCCTGCTGCCTCCACCTGCACACTGACACCACCCAAACCCTGCTGCCTCCACCTGCACACTGACACCACCCAAACCCTGCTGCCTCCACCTGCACACTGACACCACCCAAACCCTGCTGCCTCCACCTGCACACTAACACCACCCAAACCCTGCTGCCTCCACCTGCACACTGACACCACCCAAACCCTGATCCCTCCACCTGCACACTAGCACCACCCAAACCCTGCTGCCTCTGCCTGCACACTAACACCACCCAAACACCACCCAAAACCCTGCTCCCTCCACCTGCACACTAACACCACCCAAACCCTGCAGACATTTTAAGCTGGACTGCAGGCATGCTAGCAGCTCTGTGAGGTTGACTTAATGTCAGTTTATTGTTAGTTTGCTCCATCATGAGTGATTATCAAAGTGATTACAGCCCAGCCTATGGAGGAAGTGTCTCTGAAAAATTTAATGGACAACCAACTAACCAGCATCACAACAGAAACCTTAGTGTTAGCATTCATCCCAACAAATACAGCGATTCCAATTTTGCAAGATCTCAAAAATATTTTGGCACCCATCAAACCTAAATTAATTAACAGAGGAGTTTTTCACTGCAAGAGTTGAAAATACTCCTGAGGGCTTGTGGAGCGCTCGTGGCAAGGTGCATGAAATATCTGGGGGGTTTGAACATTTATCGGTGGCTAACTGTACACTTTCTCCAAGTCCTGATGAGGCAGTTTGTCTTCTGCTTTGTCAGCCTTCTTGTCAGTCAGTCCTTCACTCCTAAGGACTCCTGTCGGTCAGGATGTAACTGTCAAACTGAGTCAATGATGAGCTGTGCACATCAACACATTTAACCATTTTTCAGGGCAGATGTCAGCAGAATGAAAACATGTTTTAAGTCACGCAACGTGCAGTAACTTTCTCTGCAAAAAGTAGACTAGAGCTGAAAAAGACATCAGAGAAGTCTGAGTCAGGAGGAGGTGAAGGAGTTAGCTGTTAAAGCAGAGAGAGGAGGACTGACAGAGGACAGCGAGGCAGCAGCGGTGGCAAGGAAGCAATGCTGTCTTTAGCATAAGGAGGAGAGGAGGATGGGGGAGGGGAGAGGAAGGTGGAGATGTCTTCAGATGTGGCAGAAGAGATGAAAAGAGGAGAACGACTGAAGACAAGAAGAGGAGAAGAGAGGAAGAGGAGAGAGGTAGTGGGGGGTGCATTATTCATCCCTGCTGACACATGAAAACCTCTGATTCATCTGCAGAAGGACATCAGTCAAGTTCCTTCGCCTTCACTCATGAGCAGAGTGAGAAACACACACACAACAACTTTAAATGACCTCCTGGTTAAATATAATAATCATTTAGCTTTAGACTGTGATCAGTCAAAGCCAAATATTTAATATTTAAATGAAACATATGGAAAAGATGGCTGGATGGTGGTGTTTCTTTCACACTATTTTTTTATCATTTCACTTTCTTGGAATGAAAAAGGACTGATTGGTTTTGTTTTGTTTTAGTTAAATTAACTAACTGATTAACAGCATAACTATTATAACCATGTAATCATTTAATAGACTAATGTTGTTTTTTATGAAATCATGTTGCCTGAATCATATGTCAAATTATTTGTAATTCACTGATAAGAAAACATCATGTGCAGATGTTTAATGGATATTTGATGATACACATTATTAGTTTGTTGTGTTATGTGATTAATTAACTGACTGTGTTTGTTCCCACATTAATCACAGATGTTAGGGCTGGCTGATATGGTTATTTTAATACCAGTTTACACTATAATATAGCTGATGAATTAATGGATGAATGGATGAATGAATGAACGGGCTGTAAAGACAAAAATCTTCCCAGTAACTTCAACACATCCCCTCTTAATGCCGATAAATCAAATAAGCCAGTATTATTTATTTGACCAAAACAAACAATAAAGCGGATAAACTGTCCCACTAGAGGAAATGTGTCTCCAGAGACTTCCTCCCTAAATGAATAAATCAACATTTAGCATCATATTGTTCACTCTGGATCCACTGTTCCTTTTTCCTTATTTAAGTGATTTTCTGTGTGTGTTTTTTTATGCAGTGCTCCTTCAACAAATCTGATTTGACATGACATGAATATTTCAGATGGGATTTGGATGGATGCTTCGAAGATGAAATATATATATTTAGGGTATTGTTCTTGCTGTTGCTCTAATAATTCCCAGCACATGGCCCAGCCCTGATGGACTCGTTCTGCATGCTGCATGCATTGTTTTCAGCAGCGCCTGAATAAACAAGTGGAGAAGCGGAGCAGACAGAGAGCTCGCTGTTTGGAAGCCTTTGAAAAGGTCAATTAATATCAATGCTGGGATAACAACCAAGTTTCTGTGTGCTTGTTATACAGGTGGCAGCATCCAGCATCAAAGCCTCCTTCCTTCCAGCTTCTGGTGAATCAAAGCTAATAGGAGAGATTCTGACTAAACATTTAACACAAAGGAGGAAAGAGCAGAGCAGTTTAGGGTAACGCTGCTATGAGAATCTGGGATAAGACTTCAGTGAGGCCTCTGACGTGAAACCAAAGCTGCTCCGCTGGGAGCTCACATCATCCTGCATATTCCGAGTCTGTATGGTTCTTAGTGTCATCTGCTTGGAAGGAGCAGGAAGCCATTGAGGCCGATGCTTGAACTCTGTTCAAGCTATTTAAGGGAGTGCTGCCATCACTCATTTCATAAGCTGCTGCTCTGAACAGTGGATGAATACCTGTGGGGACGAGCAGCTCGTGGAGGAGCATATTTGATCTGCTTCTCGGAAATATGCCAGTTGAATAATTTTGCTTCCACATATTGAGTTTTCTTGTCAAAATAAAATAATACCCAGATCCCTGGCCCTCTCTGAAGGTGGGTGCCTTATGTTTTCTACTGTTACCAGCAGAGAAAGGAAATGTGAAATAATAAACAGAGGAAACCATGTGTATAAATGGCTGATTTAAATAATTAGGGATGTGGAAATGGTCTGGAACAATAACCAACAAACGCACGGTGCCCCTGGGAAAATTTCCCATCTGTGTGTGGGGAGGAAGACCTCCCTCAGATTCACCACGACAGCACGATTTTCCAGTTTCCACAGACCACGCAGCGGAAACAGAAAAAAGCTAAACAGGCATTTGGAGTGTACACATGATAAAATCCCAAAGAAGCAATAGCCCTCAGAAAATGTGTCAGGATGAATTGATGTATCATTAAATTACACTCTGCCTGTTCGCCTGAGTGGCTGCGTATAATTATATTCATATGAGAGGTCTGTGGACTGCAAACACTGCCTGTATGTGTGCAGATGGGCTTGTTTTAAGTAAAGCTTGGCAGCAGCAGATGCACTCTATTGTCTGGAAAATAGTCTTGTTAAATAAGTCCATGCGCCTCGCCACCTGGCACCGACCATAACCACAAAAATCACTCTAATATTGGAATAATAGCCCATATGGATTATTAATATGCCTGTGATGGCCCTCTCAGCAGTGTTAAGTATGACATTATCATAATGGGTTTCTGTGCTGTGGCATCACTGAGATGTCACTACAGCGCTAACAGGACTTACTCTTTTTAAATAGCCTCTCTAAATATAAAGGATGCAAACTGAAAAATCAGACTTAACACCAGACCTGTTTCACCTGGAGGTGAAGCCACTTTAAATGCGAGTGGATGAGGAACAAAGGCTCTGGTCCGTCAGTGAGCAGGAGGTGAGGATGGACAGAGTCAGAGACAGGAGACATGAAGAGGACAGACAGGAAGAAGACCATCAGAGCCTCATTTCTGCTTCCTCGTTAGTTTCCAGTTAAGGTCAGTCTGGGTGGGGTGCTGCTGAAAGATGAAGGATGCTGCTTACCTTGGCAGAAGTGCTCCGTCGTCTTGGCTGTCTGCTAGATTCATGTGGGTGGATGTGCAGCTGGAAAGCTTCCTCGGAAACAGCACGGATAAATGTAATCCAGGGGCAGAGGAAGGTCTGTCTTTGTGGGGGATGCGGACACACATCGCCGGAGCTTCTCGCCTCGTCCGACCGTCCGACTGTCCGTCCGTCCCTCGGTCCCTCTTCTCCGGCTGTCTGACCGACCTCGCGAGAACGCAGCGGGTCACTGGCCGCTCCTCAGCGCTGTTTGTCGGAGGGCACTGCCGGTCGAGCGGCCTCAGATACTGCTGGTTGATGTCATTGATACTCCCTGCCTCCTTCATTAACGCCCTCCCCGTCTCTCTCTCTCTCTCTCTCTCTCTCTCTCTGTCTCTCTCCCCTCCCCCTTACACATGACGTGATGCAGGCAAGATCTCCAATAGCAACCGTATCCCCATCACCACAATTACCCCCATTCCACCCGGTCAGTTTAAAACAAATAATAGAAATAAATAACTCTAAGAGATGCCACAGAGTTGAACAGAGCTTCTGTCCTTTTCAGGTCACACTACATGACAGAAAGAACAGCTTCGAGGCCAAAATCTGAGGTGTTGGTTGGTTGTGGAGGCTGGCGTGACCCTTCAGGACGTTAAAGAAGGCTTTACTCTAACGTCTCTGCTGATCCCTGTGCAGCTCTCTGCCTGCCTGGTTTCACTTTACCAACACATTTTAACACATTTTCCACACAAAGGCTGAAAGGGGTAAGAAAGTGAACCAGAGCTCCTCTTTTCGAGTTTCTCAGGTGATCGTTCAGGGACAAAGGCTGCTCCACGGATGTATTTTCTTTGTTGCTAGTGACATCTAGTGGAGAGTCACACTCATGTCATGTTGATTGGAAGCGTTAATACAAAAAGGTTTGTGAGGCCAAGATCAGGTGCGACAATATTTCTGTGACGAGTCTCTTTTGTTTTGATTTCTTTTCTTTTGATTTTAACATCATGGCACTAAAAATAAGCACTTAAATTATCCAGCAGAGAATTGTGTCTTAGCAAGCAGGAGTTTAAGGGCTCATTTTCTTTTAGTTTGTCCCAAAGCTGTCAATGTCAACATTTTAATTCATGTCCAAACGTGACGATCACTCTCTCCAGAAAGGTCAGAGGTCAGGTCAGCTCTAGTATCTGTCTGATCTTGTTTAGCAGGACATGTTGTTGAGGTCCTCTGAAACGTGACACCTGTCACTTGTACAGTAACAATAGCACACCATGAATATTTTAAACCGAGTCAACTCTCCAGTAACCCTCATCTTTGAAATAAATGTGCTCATTTTGCTCAGTTTTCCTGTCAGAATAATAATAATAACAACAATAACTCCGTACAGTGTTACAGTATTCCCACTTCTAGAGTTTAAGCTGGGGCAAAAGATCCCTAAAATTAGCAGGGTGAGAGCCCTGTCTCCACCGCCGCCCTGCAGCAGTGACGTTAATTTCACTCTATTTATACTTTAAGAGTGCAGGACTGAGAAAGATCAAGTTTCTCTTCTGCTTTATTTCAGTCTGAGGCCATGTTTGGTAGATGAGGTAAGAGGCTGCTGACTCTTCTTAAATATCCTGCTAATGTGACTCTTCTTTACTTTCTGAACAGGCTGACTTTATGGACTCTGCTGCTCTGATGGGGCAGGAGGGTCTCTGTTGCTACGGCAACCATTTCTGTATGTGATGCTCTTAGTGTAAATGCTGCCATTGGAGGCACTAAAGCACGAGTGAAAAACCCAAAGAGAGATCCATTCCCAGTTTCAAAATAAAAACAAGTGCAAGTAAGACTTGAGATCAACCACACACAGGTTCAGTTGTGATACAGAATTTTATTCAAGTATCTCCAACTCAGTTTTGCTCTTGAGTTATCATCGGTTAAACAGAGGAGAAAGGCAGCGACAGTCGATGGTCTGAATGTCCATTTAGTTTTTAGAGGCTCTCAGTGCGGTGCTTCGCACAGACAGACGAATAAAACATTCATGATAACACAAGATAAACAAAAGAGAGACTCTTGAAGTAAGACTAAGATGCAACAACGGCCGCGTTCCATTTCTGTGAACTGCATCTGAGATTAAAGGGAAAATTCACTCCATAACAGAACATTTTAGACAATTAATAAATACAAACAACAGGTTTAAGCTTGTTGTTACCTTCACTTTGCCTGAGTGATGAAGTGGCTGTAGATGGAGATGTTACTCAGCGTGTAGAGGGATGGCAGAACTGTTCATCCAAAGGCAGAGGTTTTAAGAAAACACTCATGAATTCAACAAAGCAGCCCCAGGTTAAGATGAGCTTTTAAAAAGTGAAGAATAATGTGTTTGATTCTGATCTGCATAGGTAATAAATGTGGAGTGTTAAACAGTAAACCTGCTCTTTTTTAACACAAAGGGTCATCACTCATCCTCAACTTCAGCTCCTGCTCTTCTTCATCTATCTTATTATTATTATAAATGGTTACAACTTCGAAGAGAAAGTAGTTGATTTTCATTTTTCCAACAGTTTACAATCTGTAACAGGGCACAGCTCCATGCTAACATTTGGCACAGCAGATCAGGATGTGAAGCATCCATCCATCCATCTTCTCCCTCTTATCCTCTCATAGGGTCAGGGGGGCTGGAGTCTATCCCAGCTGTCTTAGGGTGAAAGACAGGGGACACCCTGGACAAGTGTCCAGTTCATCACAGGACACATAGAGACAGACAACCACTCACACTCACATTCACACCTACGGTCAATTTAAATTAACAGTTAACCTAATCCCCATGCATGTTTTTGGATGGTGGGAGGAAGCCGGAGTACCAGAGAGAACCCACACAGACATGAGGAGAACATGCAAACTCCACACAGAAAGGCCCCGGGCTGGGATTCAAACCCGGTACCTTCTTGCTGTGAGGCGACAGTGCTAACCACTACACCACCGTGCCGCCCGGATGTGAACAGAATCAGTAAAAATAATGTTTGATTTTGTTCTAATGCTTCCTTTCTGCTCTTCATTTCCAGGCATGTTATCTGGCTGGTTTGATCAGATATGCTCAGTAACACTGAAGCTTATCTTTCATACAGTCCAGCCAGCAAACACACTGGAAGTGTCCTTCCTACCGGCACAAAATAAATTTAAATAGCAGTAGAAAGAAACCAACAATCAGTTCAGACGTTAGAATCAAATAAGTGAGCAGATTTAAGCTCAGAGGCTGGATGTTTATTGCTTTAGTTTGGTCTGACTCCAGGTTGGTAGTTTAGGAGCGAAGCAGAGGCCAAAATGAGGAGGAGACGAGTGGAGAAGGAGGGACAACAGGAGGAGTAGTGCAGGAGCCTCAGTGCAGCTCAATGAAAGCCTCCATCTCCTCAGAGATCAGTCCCCTGTAAGGCAGTCTGTGCTTTTCTACGGCACGAGCCGCCAGGCACTGAAGGGTGACGTAGTTCAGAGGATAGAGGGCAGGATGCCCGTTGCTCTGCTCATCCAGCAGCTCATAGGCCGTCTTCCTCTGAGCGTTTGTGGCATCAAAATGAGCCCCAGCCTTCATGAGCAGAGCCATGATCTCTGGACAACCGTTGACAGCTGCGATGTGCAGAGGCGTGTTGTTTTCACTGTCACGTGAATCTACATCAGCGCCACACTCCAGAAGCAGAGCTGCCACCGCCTGGGAGGGGAAGCGGCCGACAGGGTAGCGGCCCACGGACGTGGTCTCCTTGTCCACGGACATGTGGAGAGGAGAGAAGCTGCTCCGGCCTCGAGGGTTGAGCTTCAGCAGACGGTACACCGTGTGCTTCTTCAGATGCTCCTGCTCCGGGCTGCACTCCAGCTTCTCCAGGAGGAAGATGAGGTGCAGGATAATGGAGAGAGCTTTGGTGAACTGAGGAGCCTCTGGAGGGTTGTCCCTCTGCGCCACAGCTCTCTCTACCTCCCTCACACTTTTCCCCAGCACAGTCATCAGGTCGTGGAAGGTGACTCGTGTCGACAGGGTGCCTTTGGCGCGGTCCTGAAGAACAAAAGAGAAAAGCTCTGCAAAGGACAGGAAACTGGAGGCTGTCATGGGACTGAGGGGGTCCAGGTTGCTCTGTTGCATATCTAAAGCATACTTCCACAGGCTGATGCAGCGTTCGAAGTTGCCCGAGTCCGCATACACAGCTCCCCTGTAGCGGATGTAATACGAGGTGTCCGGGTGAGACGGCCCCAGGATGCGCTCTCGAACCAAAAGGGCCTGCATCCTCATTTCATCAGGGTCTGTGATCAGAGCCTCCAGCTCCTCTGCAGAGCTCACCTCCTGGGCACAGCCGTAGGCAGCGATAGGAGGGCCAGGCGGAGGCTTGGCCAGGGACCCGACTTTGTCCCCTGGTTGCCTCAGCTCCATGGCCCTCCTCCAGTACCTCATCGATCCCAGGAGGTCCCGCTTTTTGTCCACAAACGTAGCCCCAAGGAGTTCCAGTGCATCGATGCGCTCCTCTCTGGAGGTGCGTGGCTGGTGGGCCAGATACTCCACGATGTTGGTGTGACCTGTCACACTGGCAGCGAGCAGGGGGGTCATCCCGTATCCATCCCTCTCCATGCGAGCATTGCACTTCAGCAGCATCTTCATGATGTCCAGGCTGCCGGACTCTGCACAGTCGTGGAGGGCGGTGTTTCCTTTGACACTCTTTCGGTTGACATCAGCACCGCGGTCCAGCAGGAACTTGGCTATCTCCTTGTGGCCCTTGTAACAGGAGATCATGAGGCAGGTGTGGCCGTGGCGGTTAGCTACCTCCATGTCGGCTTTGTGCTCCACCAGGTAACGGACGATCTCCAGGTGACCGTCAAAGCAGGCAGCTCGGAGCGGGGTGGAGTTGGTGAGTGTCGCGTTGTTCACCGAGGCTCCGTGTCTCAGCAGCGTCTTCACCACCGGGAGGTGACCGGCTGCCGAGGCTGCCCACAGCGGAGGAGCCCCCTCGATGGTCTCGCCATCAAAGTTGACCGCCCCTCCGACTTCAACACTGGCTTTACAGTGTTCAAGGAGGTAGTCCACCACCTCCAGGTGTCCGTACCGGGAGGCGATGAGCAGAGCGGTGCCTCCCTGGGTTTTCTCCTCGGCTAAAGCCTCCAGCTCCGCTGGACTTTTGTTGCTCAGCAACTTCTGGATAAGTTTCAGCTTTCCATCTCTGGCCGCGTTAAAAACCGCCGTCGGTATGTCCATTTTACAGGCTGCGTGCTGCCTCGCAGGGCAACAACCCCATAGCCAACTGGTTTATGGAGAAACTGGAGAGTCTGGTTTGAACCGGCAGGGAGGAGAAACGTTAGCTCGGCTCGCTTTTTAGCTCACATCTTTCTGCCATTTTGAGGCTGCTGTCAAGATGGCGTTTGTGATGTTTGACAGGCCGGTGTTTACGGGGAGAGCGAGGCATTGTGGGTAAGGTAGTTCTGATGCTCTGCCTCGACCCAAGAGCAGGGTTCTTTTTTGTTTTTAAACGGCACACAGAACTACATTTCCCATGGTGCATGTGGCTTGAGTAAACTGCAAGCTGATGGGTTCGTTTGTTCTGTTGTCCGGTCCAACAGGAGTCACCACGGTGGGCGAGCACAGGAGGGAACAGCTGATGGGCGGCTCCCAAACCAAACGCACCCTCGGAAAGGAACTCATTGAGAGGGTGAGTTGATTTCCGTCACCATGGAAACCAGCGCGTTTAGTCTGTGTTCCATTTAGTCTGTGAACATCCCTTCAATGCTAAAACAATGCGTGGTTACTAAGAAATGAACACACAAATATATTCTGTTTTGTTTATTATTATTTGTTTTTTATAGGTATGGAGTTATCCCAACCAGACATTTGAAATGTAAATAATAGGAAATAGTTTTGCTGCTGAAAGTCAGACTGAAATATATAGGCTGTCAGTCAGAGGCATCAGGCTTCATGTCATATTAATAGAACCATACTCTACCATTAAATCAGTACTGCTGATAGCACTGACTTTTATGGACTACATTCTTCTAAATGTAGACAACACAGTATTTATTTCTGTGGTTTTTATTCTACACTGTATCCTGCGAAGTATACTGTTCATTTCCAATAGAGCCCAGATAACTATCATATCTATCTGCCATTAAAAAGATGCCTACATCAAATAAAGATCACGCAAATGTGGAAATATAAGCTGGAAACATATTAATGTGAACATCATGAAGAGTAGTGAAGAGGTCACATTATCCTCCAGTGGCCAGAATATTGATGCTGTGCAGGAATATTATGAACCTTAGTACGTTCAGTGGAGTGTGGATATTATATTATTGACTTTTCCTCCTGCATCTCTCCACAGTCTAAAACATGCAGTTTGTATCACAGATGTTGATGAGCGCCATTACAATATCTAATAAATTTATCAAATAATTTCAAACCTTTGTGGGTTTGAAGACTTAGTGTTTTGATAGCAGTCATTTCCACTTCTGTAAACAAAAATCATATTTGACCAAATTTACAATATCTGTGTTCATAGAATTTGCAGTATTTTTTTTTATTCTTGGCACTATTCACAGCAGTGGTCAGCAGCGGTACAAAGGAAGTGAAGTGGCAAAACGTTGTTTATGTTTTTGCTTAATTCAAACATTATTAGATGATTACTTTTCAATAATTTGCCTCACAAAGTATACAGAGAAAAACATCATTACTTCATTGTTCTTCCCTCAGTGTTGTCTATTTGCTCTCTAGTCAGTGAAAATCTAATAATTATTACACTCACAGATGAATGTGTTGGGAGTTATTTCTGTACTTTGTAAGCTGGCAGCAGTTCACTTCATGCAGACGCCTGTGAGAGCCCTCAGAGTGTCTTTATGAAATATACCTTTCATAAGGAAGAAGACACCCAGGGCAGGTCAATTACCAAAAAATGGTTTCAGTACTTTAAGTTTAATGATACTGTATTTCTGGTGTTTGTATTTGTGAGGTGTCATTGAGATGTTTCACCAGCAGAGGAGGCATCAGATCCATGCTTGGCTGCTGTGGGATCATCCCTGCATTAGTGTGGACTCTGGGTTGTGTTTTGTTCTTCTTCTACCTCAGCACAAATGTATTTCCATTCATCAACCCATGAGCACTGAACATATAAATCACGAAATGGCCCCACTGCACAGATGAATTATATCTGGAGCAGCACTTGTTTCAGGATTCTTCTGCCTCCTGCCATCCTTAATAACTATTTGAATCATAGCCTCGATGGGAAACATGATTTTAAAATTAAACAGGGAGTTTGAATGCACAGAGAGACAATATTGTGCCGTGATCCAGGATTAAAAGCCTCACAAATGACACCCAGCTCAGGTCTCAGAGGACCCAGAGGACTCAACCTCAGCCCTGATCCTGAGGAATTAACTGAGGACTCAATCACTGAGAGGAAGCTGCAGAAAACCAGAGAGAGTTTCATGTTTTTATTCATACGTTCAAAAAGCCTGTCACATAACAACATTCATAATAACATTACATCCACGAGCAATTCAAATCCATTTTTCAAATATAAACTCTTTCAAGTATACAGAGGCATTATTAGTTTCCATGGGAACGTGCACGTGAAATATTACTACATTATTACTACTGTTCATCACAGCTGACATGATACTGAGCCACGTCACAATGCTCGTGAAAGAAGGCAACACTTTTTGTAACTCAATACTTTAAGAGAAATACGCAAACTGGGACGACGGCTTAACTGTTCACACTGCTGATAAACTGTAAAGTGGTTTCACCTGAAAGTTGTTTTTTCTTTTGTCCATTGACGTACATGACACAGTGTGCAAAATATGACACCATGGTCATCGGCATGCTGTCACCTGCCTGGTTTCTGTCACACCTGTTCAGCCAGAGAAAAAAGGGCCCCCCAGACGTGGAGCTGCTGGTTTTCTGAAGTCTTGACGCCTCCCTAAAGGTCTGCCAGCAGCTCACTGAGCAGCACTTCCCTTTCTCCTAGAAGCACGTCTCTTCTCAGACTGGTTCCTTTGTTCACAACCTTTATCTTCAAGGCCAGACTTTTGACTTGTGACTGGGGCAGGGCGTCAAAAAAAAAGTCTTCGTTGAACACTGGATTCCTGCTGTTCTTGATGATGGTGCTCCTCTGCTTTTGCTGCTTGCCAGGGTTCAGGTAGAGGGCGACGCAGCAGTTGATGCTTTTAGGGTCTGTCTGCCGGTCGTAGAGGGCCTCGGCTGTGAGCACACGCACCCTCAGCCGGGCGGCCTCGGCGTCATAGTGAGTGCTCAGCCTCACTGTCCCCCCCTTGTGGAGGTTGATGGTGTGCTCTCGCTGCAGGAGGTCTGAGGCGGCGCCCCTTGAGCCGCTGCTTTTACATCCGCGGAAGGCGGGAGAGGGAGGACAGCGTGTGCGGCGACGCTGCATGTTGGGACTATTGTCTGCTGAGCTGCATTCATCGGTGGAGAGAGAGCTGTGGCGTGCCAGGGAGCGCTTGGCACGAGACACCTGGAGGGAGGGAGGAGAAGCAAGTGGTGAACACTCAGAGAGAGGCCTCATGGTGAATCAAACAAGGAAAATACCTTTGTCACAGCAGCCAGCACTTCAAGAAACAGTCCTCACCTTAGCTTGGGTCTCCTGAGTGATGGAGCGCAAGAGAGAGGCTGAGCGGGACAGGAGAGGGGAGGTGAAGGGCGATGAGTCCGCCGAGGAGCAGGTGTCGCTCTCACCGCCGCTGAAGTAGCGGTAAGGGTTGGGGTCAGCTGGGGCCAGAAGAGTCCCCCCTTGGGAGCGCCTCTGGGAGTTGGGAGAGGTGAGAGGGCTGCTCGGGTCGCTGTGGAACAGGCTCTCCTTGCGGCGGGTATGAGGAGACTCTACCAGGGTGGAGAAGCCATATGAGGTCTGAGCCTTGGGCACATACGGCAGAGACATGGCAGTCTGTGACTGGGGGTCAGCGTTAGTGTTGACACTGACCCTGTCCACAGATGGCGGCTCATCAGCACTCTCTATCTGAATGATGTGACGGTTGGCTGACTTCTGGAGGCTGCGTGTGTCTCCTCCCAGGCGGGAGAAGAGGCGAGGGCTGCAGGGGTTCCTGCTGCTCCGAGCTCTGGGGCTTTGGCTGCAGATGGCGTGGTCGGACACAGAGGGTCGTAACGTGGAGAAGTGCTGAGCTTCTGGGGTCGGAGACTCTTCTGGTGGGCAGCAAATAAGTTTAGGGGGGATGAAGAAATCAGGGATCTTTTCTGGAGTGAGGACGTTGGCATAAACAGAGACAGGAATGGCCTCTATTGTCTGCGGGGGATGGGATTGAGTTCCGCTGCTCTCCACGGAGCTACGGAGCTTCTCCAGCAGCCACATGCCCACTCAGATCCTCAGCTCACTGTTCACTCTGCTAAGACAGGCAAAGTGATGCATGAGGAGGAGAAATGCAACAGAATCAACACAAATATAATCTGAGAGACAGAAGTCTCTTTTCTTCACACCTCGGTAGAAAAAAAAAATGAACCATCCAACAATTCAGTAAAAGAAATGACTTGTCAGACATTTACCTGCAGTCAAGTAGCAAACATTTCTTCCACAATGCATATGTATATATATATATATATATATATATATATATATATATATATATATATATATATATATATATATAAATAAATAAAACTAAGCCTCTCCACAGAACACTTTAACATGTTCATCAGTGCGCAAACACAGTGTAATAAAATAATCCAACCAGCTCCACTGATCATTTTTAACAAATCATCTTACTATCCTATCCTTATTTAAAGTCGTTGGAATTTGAATTGCTCAAAGAAGTCTAGACATTAAATGATCGAAGGAAAACCTGATTAACTTTTTAACATCCGTCGCGTTTCTGCTCTAACATGAAATACACCAACCTGTTGGCTCTGGAACTCTTTTCCTCCGAAAAAAACAATGATTCTCCGGCTCCAACCTCTCCAGGCTCCGTGCGTAAAATGCGTCCTCCCGTTAGGTGAAGTGTGATCCAAGACGCGTGCCAGCGGGAAAAGGCGGCTAGATCAGAAACACTGGCTTTATATGACGGAGGTCTCTGACTTCTGAGCCAATGAGATGGTTGTGAAAGCTTCCCATGATGTTTGGTCATGAAACTCTTCCCCTGCGCACCCAAGAGAAGGAACGACTGTTGTTTCATCACATGCAGATTATGAGCCTGATGCGTCACGGTCATTTCATTTGGCGTTCACGTGACATCTATTCTCTCTTGTATTGTTAACATGGTGCAAACACCTTCATTTCCTGCTGGCAATCTGATGGTGATGGAGAGGAACACCAGCTCTTTTATTGATTTTAGTGGAAGGGGATGCTTCATTAACTGGATAATCACAAAGACAGCATCATCTCAAAGGGTCATTTAGGAGTTTTTTTTTTAGCCATGTCCAGGTTTTCCCTTGTTTCTGTTTTCTTTCTGTTTCTGTTTGAGCCTGAGTGTAAAGATATTCAGTACCCTGAGCCCTACTCAGACCAGTTCAAGCACCTCTTTATTTCTCTGTATTGTTCCTTCCATCGTGTTTTCAGACCTATAATGGCACTTTGGGCCTGTCAGTACTTTTAATGGCTGAAGCGTTACACTGACATCAGAGCTGGTCCAGTTTCAGGTGCTGTTGTCACCATGAGTGACTTTGACAAAAAAAACATGGAAAAATAGGATTAAAAATTAAAGTTATCCTTGAGTTGATTTACCATTATGCCGTTGTTTTCAAACTTTTCTCAGCTCTTCAAACGAGCCTATAAATCATTCCACCCTGTCATCAGTGGAACAAAGAGAAGACCTCCCATCATGCCTGTTTTGACGTCTCTACACTTGTTTCCAGTTGATCTCGGAAAAGCCTTTTAAATCTCAGCGTTTGTCCATAAATCTTCTCATGACTTTGATATCTGTCCCTCGTTCAGTCGTTACGTTCACAGAAGCTCCCGTCTGTAGTTTTAGACCCAGACTCTGGATCAGAGTCTCTGAATACTCACTGTGCTTTTATCTCGAAAGTTCAGCTGAAAGGATGACAGTCACCAAATCAATCAGCTGATTGTTCCTCTGTGACAGATTGAATATCTGGGTTATTATTATCTTTCAATAGTTTCTGATATCAACCAAAACAGAAAATAGATTAGGTTAATTGGCTAATTTAAATTGACCGTAGGTGTGAATGTGAGTGTGAGTGGTTGTCTGTTTCTATGTGCCCTGCGATGAGGTGGCGACTTGTCCAGGGTGTACCCTGCCTTTCACCCTAAGACAGCTGGGATAGGCTCCAGCCCCCCTGACCCTATGAGGATAAGCGGTAGATAATGGATGGATGGAAAACAGAAAATAATCAGCAGACTGAGTAAAATGTAAAAGTGTTCCAGATATTCATCACTATATGTGTGAAAGAAGACCTGAAAGCCACTATTCATTGCAGTAGTGGCCTGAACATATCGTGCCTGGGCGGCAGCTTTGATCAAAAGAAAAAACAAACTGTAAAATTACATAATGTGATAACGGGGAAGACTAAAAAAATCATGATAACGCACACTTTCCCACATATGCTTTTTCCATTCATTTTCTTGCAGTGGTAGCTGAAAAAAGATGCACAGTGTGAGGGCAAAATAAAAGTAATGCAGGTTGATGAATTGTCTTTGTTTTCTGTCTGGAGCCAAATAATGTGTCCAACCCACAGCGTCTCTTACCAGGTGTTAAACATGGAGGTGGATCTGTCATGGGATGAGCAGCCATGTCGTAGGAGTCATTTGGACTGGTTTAAAACCACGGCCCACCACTGAGGCCGTTTTTTAGGCCACTTAAATACTGTGGCTCCAGGATAAGTTGACAGTCCCACTCATTATTTTCGCTCACTTGGCTCTAAACTCTGGTTTTATTTCTCCTGGTTAGAGTCTAATCTGGGTGAACACCAGTCCTCTGGAGCTCAACAGCAGCACAGTTAGCAGACACTTCATCCCTTTGGTCTTTAAAAAGTAACCTCTCTACAGGCTGTTAGTCATTATTTTAATTTCTTTCACCACAGCACCATACTACCTGTACATACTGAGTCAACAACTACAGTGATCTGTTAAAGAAGAAACATATTGTCTGCACTGCAAAGTGATTGCATATCATATTAGAGGTGGACTCCTCATAAGCTCCATTATTATGGAGAGGGTTGGTTTTTGAAGAGCCTCAAGATTTCTCTCATATTTGCTGTTAAAGTTAGAGACAAAACAATAAACATCGATACTGGAGAAACATAAAAACACCTCAGACAGTCTGGCTGAAAAGTAGGTGTTTGAACCTGGAAGAGAAAAAGTCAAGAAGGCTTTTAGCCTTAATTGCTGTCAGGAGTGGCTCTACAGAAGGATCCAGATACTTATGCAAATGAGATCCATTCACTGTGTTTGTCTGAAAATAGACTGTAGTCAATTATCCATTAGTGATGAGCCATTAGATTAGTGACTCGACCACATGGTAGCTGTCCATTTCCACATCTGACCAGTCAACAGTTCACTGATAGATAGACAGACAGATAGATAGATAGACAGATAGACAGACAGATAGACAGATAGATAGACAGATAGACAGACAGATAGATAGATAGACAGATAGATAGACAGATAGACAGATAGATAGACAGATAGACAGACAGATAGATAGATAGACAGATAGATAGACAGATAGACAGATAGACAGATAGATAGACAGATAGATAGACAGATAGACAGATAGACAGACAGATAGACAGATAGATAGACAGATAGACAGATAGACAGATAGATAGATAGATAGACAGATAGATAGACAGATAGACAGACAGATAGATAGACAGATAGATAGACAGATAGACAGACAGATAGACAGATAGATAGACAGATAGACAGATAGACAGACAGATAGACAGATAGATAGACAGATAGACAGATAGACAGATAGATAGATAGATAGACAGATAGACAGACAGATAGATAGACAGATAGATAGACAGATAGACAGATAGATAGACAGCTAGATAGACAGATAAACAAATCGATAGATAGAAAGACAGACAGATAGATAGATAGATAGATAGACAGATAGATAGATAGATAGACAAATAGATAGATAGATAGATAGATAGACTTTTATATTCTCAACAAAGTGTGTTTTTCTCCAGGTCAAATGCTAAAATCACCATGTGGTTTGATTTTTTTCTTCAGATGTTGATGTATCAACAGCTGCTGCTGAACCAATTATCAAACTGCCTTTGAGACATCATCTCCCCTTAACTCTGAAGACAGCATCGACCTGCTACAGTGTTGGTTTATATCAGAACACATGACACTGGGATGACCTTCAGGAGCTGCTCAGCTACTGTTTGTCAAGATGTTTCCTCCACAAATAGAAATCTATGAGCTCCAGACACACTGAGAGGTTGAACAGATCCATTCAACATCTATAAATACTCACCTCAATAAACAGCTCAGTGGCTGTTCAGTGTTTTTACATTTCAATATGCTCACCTAGAATAACTGTGAGCCTCTGATATGAGTGGAAATGAAAGGAATGACCATGTGGTCCATTAAGCCAATGTCTCATTGTTATTCTTGTTCATGTTAGAACAAATATAGTTTATAGACAGAACAGGAACAACATTCATTAGACTGGATGTTCCTGTTCTGCTGTTATTATGGACCTTAGAGGCAGAAATTGATCCCACATCTCAACAGAAAAAAACACAGTATGTGTCAGAAGTGTGACGGGAGAACTGAGAGAACCTGTTGTGTTTGGTCCTCAGTGTTGGTGGTTGAATTATTCTTGGAGAAAAGTGAGAAGTAAAAAAAGACGTAAATATTAAATGAGATGTCACAGAGTGTTTTAGCACACTACCATTCCTGATTATTATAAGCCACATAAATACACTTTTGATTATTCCAGGACAACTGATTTTTACTGCAGAAAAATGCCTTTAATTGAATATTATAATATGGTGTAACCTAAATATAGTATATACATACATGTATTTATTGATGACAGATTGACTAGATAAAGAAAAACTTCCACCAGTTTGACACACACAGCTCTGTTGACAAGTCTGGGGAGTACTATGACTACTACTACTACTAGTACTACTACTAGTACTACTACTAGTGCTACAGTATGTCTATGAGCCCAGACTGCATGGAGTCTGATAATTAAGGTCACTTTGATCTGAAGACTTGATGCTGAAAAATGAAAAATAAAATCTGAGTGTGAAGACAGAAAGTTCTTCCTCCCTTCTCTGTTTGAGCCAATCAGCTTGAGGCTAGGCTACATTAGCAGCATAACACACCTGAATCACTGAACAAACTGTGCCTGCTTCTTTTTTTAATGTATATGCTGTGTTTTAAAAATGACTTAATGCATGAAAACGCTTTGGTTCATCAAACCTCTTCTTCACCTCCTTGATTGATTTTAGAGCTGATAGTACATAGATAATAGCCTTTCTGTGTGAGTCATGGCCTCCACGAAGATTAAAAAGAGAGGAAGATGGTGAGGGGAGCTGTTATTCAGGAGGATCAGATTGACTTTGGATCCAATAATTGTGTTTAACTAACATTTCATCCACAAGTAAAGTAGATAGATAGATCGATAGATAGATAGATGGATAGATAGATAGACATCAAACTGTGATATCACTAACGATGCTTTAACCTTAACAGAGTTGTGTTGAAATGAGCATTAACATGTAATGTGCTTTTCTTTGTTCCTCTCTTGCTGTGAAGCTTCTGCTTGTGTCTCACACTGTTTAATAGCAACTCCTCGGTCCACATGAGGCTCGTTCTGCTGCTGCATTCACATCCTCTTCATGGCTCAGAGACAAGCGACCCATCTGGTTCGGGGCCGCTGGGCACCGAGGTAAACAAACACCAGCTAACCAGAGAGAGGATCTGGAGTTATGATGATAAATTTGTTTGACGATTATCACGTATACAGACCGACGGGCCAGAAACCATGAGTGTACAGAACGCAAGTAATCAGGACAAACAGAACAGCAGAAAAAGAGCAGACAGATGGAGAGGGGGTGAAGACGGTACTAGAAGGAGTACAGAGTGAAGAAGACCTGGACCATCTGTAAAACTGGTGCCTTCAGGAGGAAAGAACAAGAACAACAAAAGCAGACAAAAGGGAGTCAGTCATCTGCCTTTCTGTGTCATTCTGAACACAGTTAACACATAAAGCAGATGTTCTCAGCTCAGTGAAAATCATTAAAAGCCTCTGAAGGCACAGCTTGAAGGGACTACTTCCTCTCCTAATTTTAATGAAATTGCTCATTATGTGTAGAAGGAAATGGACAAAAACTGCCTGAAGTGCAGATTTGGATCCATTAGAGGTTATTGAAGACTTCACAGAAACTTCTGGAACCATTCAGTACATTTAATTTACATGGCTGCAGCCCCTCAGTGACAGTGATGAGGCAGGAATCTAGATGAATGTATAAAAGGAAATAAATGATGGACCCACAGGAGACGGTTGTCCCTTTATTAAGCTTTTCCATTGACGCTCATCCTCAGTCCTGACTGCACATGTCACCATGAACACAAAGCTAGGTAAGAAGTCATCTCACTCATCCTGACCACCAACAGAAACAAATACTAACAGAGTGAAAACTGGAATCAATAATTTCTTTATCAAATGGTGATGATCTTATCATTTGAATTTTAGATGCACACTGTAATGTCTCATCATTTAAATAAATGGCAGTTTTATAACAGCACTAATTCTTTATTAACCCTCCACAAAGCAGATTTATTGTGTCAACTTAGTGGCTCCCAAAATGAAGTTGTCAGCAATAACATTTGGATTTATTGAACTTTGAACAAATGATGTTATTGTCCACGGTCAGTGCCCTGATACTCAAGTAAATCTGCAAGCAACAAAACAAAACAAAATGCAGGACACAATAAGTGTATATTTGTCTAATCAAATTACCACCAACAGTCACCTGTTTTACATAAACACCATATATGTCTTTTAAATGAGTTTCTATAATCTTTCTGATTTCCCTCTGCTGTCACTCAGTTGTCTCAAGATGTTTTTTTTAAATGTCAAAAATAATTATTATTTGACTCTATCCTTCAGCTGCTTGGCTACTATGGATCAACTCCGCCTGCATCTATACTCATGTGTGTTTTTCTCTCCAGCTCTTGTCTTTCTGTGGCATTTTGACAAGTGGGTGACAGTCAAATCTGTCAACGTGATGAATCCTTACACAATATGCTGGCAGTGAACAGTGTCTCTGTGACAGACAGAGAGAAAAGAAGGAACGACCAAATGGCACGCTGGATATTTCTGACGAGAAGATAAACATGCTAACAGCCTGAGTTCATCACCAGTAGCCTACAAATAAATCGATGAATGAATCATGGCTGAAACTGATTGGCTGAGGGACAAGAGAGGCTTGATTAGCTGCAGGAACAGCAGATGCCCATACTTCGTTAAAGAACGATGTCTGTGGAGTCAATAAGACAACTAAAGCCTGTTAAGTTGGAAGATTACCTGAAAGTCTTTACGCAGAGTTTAGTTTGGACATGAAGACTTGGTAATAAAAATAGTTGGATACTTGATTCTCTCATGTCGTCATCTTTCTTTGCTGGTGTTTTCCTCATGAAATGATTTGCTGTATATGTTTATATATATTCACGGCCTGATTTTAATTCTCTCTCTAGTGCAGAAAACAACATCCTGCTGCCTCTGAACTGGTCGCTCAGTGTCGACACAAAAAGCCCGAGGGGCGAATAAGGAAATGGTGGGAGTAAAATATCTGGTAATAGAGAGAATTAAGTGACACAATGAGCCTTCAGGCTCTTTTACGTAGTCACTCTTGAGCTTCTTTTGTTGGTCTTTTATAAGGGCAACATGTGGATGACTCACTGCCCTGCTTCACAGTGACAATGTGATTCACTGCTGGTATTTATTATAGAATAGTGAAAGTTAAAAGGTAACAGCAGGGCTGGAAACATACCGTGCTGCTCTAAAATCTATAATTGGTTTCCAGTGAGAGGTTATTCACACATTCATATTCATACCATGAATTATAGTTTTAATTCAGTTTTTCGTAAGTTCAATCTGATATTTTCAAGTCTTACATACATGGATCATCCAGCTGTCATGGAGCTTCAATAGTTGAGATGAGCTGAGGATACAAGCTTTTTGTAGGAGTACAACACAGCCAGTGTAAGAAAAATAAAGCATTTTTTAACACTGAAACATGTAAAGATGTTCTCCTGGAAATCCATATTACAGGTATGCAAGCATAATAGTTCTTCTTTAAAAAGTTAGCTGATAAAATGTGGCACCGACAGAAAATTTCTACAAATATGGAGGGGAGGATCTCTCTGTGTGGAGAGCAAGAAAGGAAAGCTTGACAGGCCAGTTTAATGGAAACCTTCAGCGATAACTCACTCGATAAGAATACAGATTGGTCGTCTTGTGTGATGTAACGGTAAGAAATGAGACACCTGAAGACTCAGCAGAGGTGAAATTCCTTTTTAGAGCAATAAATTCAAGCAAAAATCTCCACATGCTTAAACTAACGCCTGGCTTTGATTGTTAGATGGTATTTCTGCTTCTGGCTTGTTGTACGCACTGACTCATTCACATTAAAGGTGTGAGGTTAACATGAATCATAAGCCATTACAATTAAAAGATAAGCCATAAAATTCAGATTAAAATGGAGGAGGACCTTTGGTGGTGAGACAATAACATGCCACACTTAGCACTGCTTTATTTATGGTGTTAACACTCCTACAAACTACAGTTGGAGACTCACCAGCCTCTGGCTCCATACTGGTGCCAATAGAAAGTCATTGTCTTCCTCCAGCTTCTTCAGTATGAACATACACGATGTAATGAACTTTTTATTACAGTCTGAAAGCAGGTTAGAAAGCTCCAGTGCTTCAAAGGACCTGAGTTGTGTCATTCTTGTCATGCATATAGTGTAATGAGTCAGTAAAGGATGGACATCAATGGTGACAGCCTCCCACATACAGTAACTCCTTCAGAATAAAAACACACATAAAAAAGATCAATGAATCAGATGCTAATAAATATACAGGACCTGTGTCTTAATGCACATAAAGTGTAATCAGAAAGGGAAAAGTAGGAATATTTAACCCTAAGGAGAAGGGTGGGAGACTCTTTTTCTCTCCGTTGCTAAAGCAACAAGGAAATGTCATGTCCATATACAGTCCAGTGAGCTGAAACTGAGGGGGAAGAGAGGAGATCATAATTACATCCACCATATATCCACCAGGTCTGTTCAAACTGTCAAAGAGCTCCATCTGGTCACACCAGCGCCTGTTATCTGATGGACGTAGAAAGAGATGTGGAAGTTTTAATGTATGCACTTGTATTTGCTCACTATGATGAAACTCCCTGCCAAACAATTATCCCTTCAATCACATTTTATTTATAGCACTTGGTTATGCTCCACAGCCACAGGAGTGTGTAATTACTCTGATGGTATGGGTCTAATAGCTTCCTCATCACAGTCTGAGCTGATGAGTCCAACAAACATCTTCCTCATCAAATCACAACAAAGTTATGAGGATAACAAACTGCTGTAAAAACATGAAATACATATAAAAGACAACATAGTTTAGGGATATTTTTTGTAATTCATGCATCATCTGACACTGCACTACAATACACAGATGGACAGATTATAAACAGTGTTTCTGTAAAGTTTCCCGTCTTCATCGTCCCAGCATAGTGAACACATGCAGGAGGACCTGTAAGCCACAAAATGATGAAAATCATGGGTTGTTATTTGCTGAAAGGCCTCAGGGGTCTTTTTGATATTTACCAATTCAATTCCTTGGAGAATATCTAGAAAGGTCTGAGAAGATTAGAAAGAGGACGAGTAGAAGTTCAGTTTACAGAGATTACTGCCGCTGTGTTATCTGTGTTATCCAAATCTGTCTGGATGAAGGGACACTATTAAGAACAAAAGAAAGGTTGGATAGCTTCTGTATCAGCTGTTTCTACGATCAAGATTCAAGGGTTTCTATTCATGTGAACAGTAAGGAAACGTGTAAAAAACAGATAAAAAGAAAGAGAAACAAAGGCAGCACTATGCTATATCCAGTAAAAACCATAGATACGTATGAACATGTTGCTGTGTCTGCAGACTCTTTGGAAGCAACAGAAAAGAGGGAGTCAAGTCGTTTCTTTAAACATCACAGGAAATCACAGTGTTTGTCACATTTATACAGGCTGATATGAACTGACGAAACACACACACACACACACACACACACACACACACACAACATAGACGAAGGCTAATGAAGCAGTTTTGGTGCAGGTGAGGAGGAAGAGCCATCATAGAGAAACTAATTTGCTGGAGGGAAGAGAAACGCAGCAGGGTGTCGACGGCATGGAGATCCAGCGGAAAGGGAGAGGAAGAAGAAAAGGTAGCGAAAAAGAAGGGACAGCGAAAGATAAGCAAAAGAAAAATAACAGAGAAAGGCAGCAGGTGAGCAGAGGCCTCATACTATCATCCTGGTCTTGAAGCCACATCTGAAGCAGAGGAGCAGAGCAGCACATCAGTACTCTAACAGCTCTAAAATGACATGAATCCCAACAAGTACATTTCCAGCTGAGGCACTTTTTTCCATTGTTTATCTGCTGTGACTCATGTTCTCTTTGTGGACCAGTGAGACTCGACACTCAGCCTGGTGAGTGGCCATATTCATGTGTTCATTGACTTTTAGGAAATAAATACAGCCTCTGCTCCTTCAAATCAATTTTCTATAACAAGCTGCTGCAGCTTGCTCCAGTCATCAGGGTGTCATTGTGTGAATGTGAGCATGTAGACTGCTCTGCCAATCAGGTGAGATCCAACATTACCAGCCTGCCGTCACCTTTTCTGAAGCTCATAAAGAAAGTCAAATGCAGCTCATCTGGCTGGTTTCATCACAGTGCTTCCTCCACAGGATCAACAGTCAGCTGAAGAAGAACGCTATAAAGTCATACATCTGACACGTTACTGTCCTGTTCATCACATCAGAGCTGAAAAGTGACTATATGGACATGGTGAAGTGTTATCTGCTGCATCCTGACCTCCAGAAATACCAAACCAGTCGCTCAGGTACGAGCAGCAGTTCTCTAGCTGCTTGACTTTTCTACTTTTTATGCACATTGACCTGATAAATAATCTTGTATTCAGAAATATTTGCAAACCAACTGATGGTTAAAACAAATAATAATTCACATCACATTAGCTAATTGGAGGTTTCTCTCTATTCTTTGTGGCACTCACACTTTTAAACCCTTCAAAATATAATATCTCACATCTGAAGGAATAGTTTGACATTTTGAACAATAATCCTCTTCAGAGTTAGATGAGAGGATCCATACCCCCTCATGTCTATCTGTGGTGCTGCAGAGAGAAAAGGCGATTAGCCTAGCTTAGCATAAAGAGTGGATCCATCTAGTTTCAACAGTTCAATAAAACGCCTCCTTCTAAAGCTCCAGCGCCACAGTTAACAGGCAACAGACATGAGAGGAGTATTGATCATCTCTCTCAGCGAGAGAGAAAGACATTTAAAGGACCATATCACTGATATTAGCACTTTATCTCACTGAGTGCCAGACATTTATAAAACAGAAAGTACCTTGTTCCAGCGTTTTGATCATATTTCTAGACCCACAGAATATTTAGTACTATGACTCTGAAAACAGTGAATAGCTCAAATGAAAGAAGAGAGTCTCTATTTCATCATGAAAAAAATGTTTGTTTTTACCTTGTTCCATTCTTGTTTTATCAGAGGTAGAGTAGAGGACACTTTCACCAAAATCACCACTTTTTCTCCACATTCTGTTTGTTTTGCTCTCTAATCTCGATCGTCTCCACTTCCTGTTTTGATCTCTGCGGTGTATACCGTCTCTTTATGCTCTGACTACATCTCCCAGAAGCCCCAATATTACTCACAGGCTGTGTGAGAGTGAGATTGGTGACGTATAACTATGTTGATTGCACTCAAAGAGTTAAATGCAACAATATGAAGAACATGAAGTTTGCATTACCCTTGTTCACAGTTCGACTATGGCTGTGAGAAAACACACTGCAGACTTTTTAAAATCAATATGAAAAGCTGCATTTTAACACGAGGAATATGTTGATGGAGATCAAGACTTCTCCTCTAATATTTCCATTTATTGTTTGAGTCTCAGCTCTTCCTAAACGGTTAATGAGCTCTTCCTGCTTTCTCCCAGACTTACCAGCACTTTCAGTCCCAGCTGAAGACTTCAGTTCTTGTTTACTTTGAGTTTTTTACTGTTTGTGAACTCCAGGCAGACTTTATTAAGTCTGTAGAATATATCGGAGATTTCTGACCTTGATAAAAGAAATCTGACTGACCAGCTTGATTCAATAATTAGGAGTCATAATAGGAGTGAAATGTTCAGATTTGTTTTTATTAAGGTTTTAGTTTCAAAAATGTATTTAAAGTTTATTACTGTATCTGAAATAAAATAGATAAATAGATTTGAATTGGTTACATTTATGCAAATATCATCAAAGTTTTCATGAGGAGATTAACGCTGCTGTTCAGACAATCCTGTGGGTTTGTTTAAGGAGAATTTTCACAACTCATAAAGGAATACTTAATCCTATTGAAATACTGAGAATGTGTGCTCATTTAAGAAAGTATGTTTCATAACAAGGGTTCAGGAAGCAACATCTTTAGAAATGAAACATTTGAGAAGTGTCAGAAAATAACACTTAAGGTAGATTGAGCTCAAAAATAATATTTGATGTATTTAAGGCTGAAAGGTAGCAGTTCAGACTTTGGTGCTAAATTGATTTTGGATTTGAGAGGAGGGATGTAGGCAGCTGCCAGCTGGCTGTCAGCAGAACATTGAAGCTCCTTGAACAACCGGCACGCCTGCCTGGTTACTCAGGGAAAGATGGAGGGATAAGGAGAATGATGTGGACTATTGAGATGCAGCCATAGGAAACAGACTGCAGAATCTGTTGCCGTGCCAACCGAGCCCCTCACAGAGCGAGGGTTAAATGTAAAAGATTCTCTGCCAATGCAAATATAGGTTGCCATCTGTTTTCATTATGCTCCCTTTGTTTCATACTGCAACATGTAAGAATGTGGTGTAGGTGTTCGCATTAGTGGTGCTTCACAGCATGATCCTGGTTTGATTTTGCTGCGAGAGCAATATGCATACCTGTTGCTGTGCATACCTGTTTAATAATTACACTACAAGACCATCCAGAAAAAAATTAGGTGCTCCACCAACAGAATCAGCAGAACGTAGAACCTTATCGACAAAGCTTGACAAACGAGGAAAAAGAATCTCTTTTTTTCCTTCCCAGGCGATGCTTTGAAATATAAAGGAAACTTCTGAGAAGTTTTGTGGTCAACTCTGTTTCTGTTTCTGACTATTAATCTCCAGCAGAGCCGACAGAGCTATGGCGAAGGCAAGAAAACAGCAAACTTGTTGCTTAGGAACAGTGAGAAATAACCCTAACTTTTCTGATCTTATCTCCCATGGTGCGCATAGCTCCATATGTGTGTGTACGTGTAGCGGGGGGGTTGGGTGTGTGTGTGTGTGTGTGTGTGGAGGGGTAGTCAGGTTTAGCAGAGGTTGTTCCTAGGCAACTGTTTTTTTCTTCTTTTAATATGAAACTTGTTTGTTTTTCTGTATTTTCCATCTGTTCCTATTCATTATAGCCTACTTTTTTCCCCCCAAATATGATTTCTCATCATTCAGAATGGGTTAACTGGCTGTCTGCTGTATGACCAGGGTAACTCTTGATGACAAGAAACAGACAGTAAATCTCCCAGCACTCATTACATGACAAATGTGCAGCAGTTTTTCAGTAAAATGAATCAGGAATGGTTTAATCATATTAAACCATACAGTAGAGCAGCTGTGTGTGGATGGAACAAAAGCAGGCACACTTTCAGCTCTCTGTGTCTAATTTATCCTGGATGTGTGCAATAGTTTGTCCTAATTTAGCTTTTCTTTATGTGCCTCCAGCATGTGTGAAGTAATGTTCGCATATTTCACCTGTAACAGCTGTTGGCAGCACCTCAGAGCACTTCATTAAACTACAACCGGTGAGCTATTGTAAAGTAAACAAACAAACAAACAAACAAACAGGTAAATAAACCTCACTGGGTTTTCAAGTGATGTCAAGCCTGCTGCACACTTGTTCTGCTGGACGTGTGACATGCAGCAGGTTGAGCCTTGTTAGCGTCATCTTTTTAATTAAAGCCTTAATTAAAGCAAGTCTGTGCATGCTGTGTGTGTGTGTGTGTGTGTGTGTGCATGCTGTGTGTGTGTGTGTGTGTGTGTGTGTGTGTGTGTGTGTGTGTGTGCGTGTAACAGGTGCACATCTATGTTAACATTATTTCTGGGTGTTTGTCCAGCTTCACATGACACTTAACAGAAATGTTCTGTTTCTCATTGTCTAATTAATAAATGAAGGGTCGCTCTGCACAGTTCATGTGAGGTATTTAAATGATGATTATTTCAGTACAGAGTAGTGGAAAAAAACACACTTGTACAGCAAAATCTGACTGATTATTTTCATACACTTTGACAGTCAGAGCAGCAACTAATTACAGCATCTACCTCCTATTCCTTCACACACACACACACACACACACACACACACACACACACTATCGATTGTGCTGATGTCTCATACAGTAGAACTCCTTTCATTCGAGGTTTAATTGGATGCATGTGAGGTGTTTAATTAGAGACTTTGAACTGGATGTTTCTGGTGGAAACCTGTGGCAGTTCCTGTGTTTTGTCAAACCCCTAATTAAAAGCCTTCCTCCGAAGACGTGACCTCCACATCATGCAAGCAGGCTTACTGTGCATGCCAGCATGGGTGTGTGTGTGTGTGTGTGTGTGTGTGTGTCAGAGGACGTTAACAGTGCGTTCACATCGCAGCTCCTTTTAATTTTTCCAGGCAGCTCTTGGCCCTCACGATCCTCTCTTAGTGTGGTTAAATCATGTTTCATAAACCTCAGTGACGATGGGATGTTTGACATGTTAAACTGCACTGAACAATCCAACACTGACATTTTAATCTTGAAGCATGTTATACCGTGTTTTTTGATGTGGGTTATTTTTTATGGTGTTTGTGATATTTTGTTGTCTGATTTTCTGAAATGATGCATATCTCTAGCGTTTTCATTCCTGTAGTTCAGTGTCACCTAAAGTCCTACATTTAAATCATCTCTCAGTCTTGATAACCTTTGATGAACTGTGTATGCATCAGGGACAGCACTGGCAATAAGTCCAGGAATATAGATGGATTCTTCGTAAAAATCTGACACGTTGCACTTTATGAATACAATAAACCCTTTGCAATAATACGTGAGGGACCCATTTCTTTTATTGATCCACCCTGAAAGCTTAACTCGCCTTACTACAGAATGCACCAAATGATAACCTGTTGGTTTACACTATTGAGTGTTCCCTCTGTGTGTTAGGTCCCACTCCAATATCCACTTTCAGCAGGGAATACAGCCAATTAAAGAAGCAAAATGCTGTTTCATGGGGACTTTAATTGTGGCACCAGTCTGACGTCAAAGCAGCGTCCCAGAACAAGGGTGTGAGGACCACTGAATTAGTCCTTGGCCTAATAAATGCAGTCAAAAGAGAAAAAGATGCTGTGGTTTTGATCGCTTTGAATAAACGTGTATTATTATTATTATTGTTATGTATAATAATTATTATTATTATTATTATGTATTATAAGCACATACTGCATACTGTTATAACTTTGTGTGGCTCTACAGACAAACTTCTGTTCTATCCTCTGTTCAACTCTCTACATCTTTCTACCATTCCTCCTGTCTTTCTCTACACATAATTTCTACAGTTAGATGGTGCCCTCTATTGGAAGGAGAATAAAACTACACCTTTAATGACTGATTTCCCACCGATGTTAAAAGGGTCACTTGCATTCTGTTTAGTTTTGATTCATATTCACACTGGCATTTGCTAACAGTGCAGTATAAGTACAGTACCAGTTAACATTAACTTAAATTTTCCACATGTGTTATGTAGGCTAAACATAGTCAATGTAACAAGAATTGTTAGTAGTAGTTCTGTCTATTCAGTGTAGACTTAATATACCAGAGTAGACTGGATAGAGAGAACAAACACATTCAGTATCTCCCATTTAAACCAGCTCCTAAAATCAAAACATTCTTTTAATGTAACTTAATATAATTGAAGTCACAGAACACATAACTGTGCATCGTTAGCTTTTCACCAAATATGAGTGAGTTTAGGCTACACCTGCTCTGTGTTGCTGTCCAGTATTCATAGACATCTGACTCTTTCCTCACTGAAAAAAACATGTTTAGACAAAAAGTCTAATATTCACCAAGCAGAATAATTCTAGCATTATTGCTCTTCAGTAATAGACGTCAGGCTGATATAACAAGCAAAAATCTGTCAGTCTTCTCATTGTTTTATTTTTGAAAACATTAGAGTTTAAAAAAAACTCCATCCATTAGTGAGTGACAGCCAGTTTGGCCAGTTTGCCACAAGTGGTCCACATATATTTTCCATCACTGACCCTCTCTTGGTCCAATCCTGGTTTGCCAGTGTCAGCTGTGCCACGTCTTTGGCAAACATGGCCCATATTTGTTTTGAGACATCCAGACACACATCTGCTTTATCTACCTCACTGTATATTTCGTGTTCAGCACCAAATAGCAGGCACACAAAGCATTTTAAATGAAAGACAATGATGTCAATGATGTGTCCAAAATCTGCTGACCCAAAGTGGAAAAATCTAAATAAGTAAAATAAGGTGTAAATGTAAATGTTCACATCAGACTGTTCACTTAAACTGATGATGTTTTGGTCCAATGAAAATAGAAAACAGAAACAAACACATAATGCATGGTTCTCTTTGTAGGCTTGAAATCTGGTCCTCCATTACTGATGAGCTGTGTTAGCCTACTTTTGAATGAACCGGCTCTAACCAGAGACTGGTACAAGCCAGGTAGACGCAGAGCGACAGAGAGATTGAGAAAACAGATTTAAATGACTAGGAAAAATAAAGACACAATAAAAATGAAAAAGATCTGACTGCATTTCACTGATATAGGAGACTGAAAGCTGAGCAGGGTCAAGAGCAAACCTGCAGTAAAGACTTTTATCCAAAGTGTCATAATGTTAAGACTTTGGCTTTTATTACTTTAATTTGTTCTTTTATGTGTTCAGGTGTTCATTTAAAGGTTTGATCAACATATTCAACAGTAGCAACTGCATTTTAAAAATGCCATTCACAACTGCTAAAATCAAGCTTAAATAGAAGGTTCCGAGTGGAACTAAATGAAGAGTCATTGGGGAGAAGTTTGGGAGGGAGTCGAGCCAAAAGCAACGACTCTTTGAGAAGAGACGGACTTCCCATCACTGCAGCCTGTGAAGCAGGTTTCTGCGCAGCACCAGTGCGCAGTGCTGTGGGCGGTATTAACAGGTCATGTGACAGCCGTCGTCAGTGTATCCTACATGTGGCTCCGTGGAGCTCCAGTGCTGCTCGGTGTGTTGGGGAGCAGAGGAGCACTGAGGAGTATGGTGAGTGCAAACGGTGATATGCTGCTGTGTGTGTGTGTACTCTGTGGTTAACACATGAAAGACATCCACTGCTGTCCAAGAACACGAAGGTCAGATTTAGCGTTTCTATTTTTAAATGCGGTGTAACAGACTAATGGGTCCGATGTTGCTGCAGCCTCCAATGCTAACAGCCCGTGGCGCATTGCTAGTATTTCCATATCTGTTTAAGATTGAAACAGGGTGGTTAACAAATGGTTTGCCCTTCATGTGAACCCAGCTGCTTAGTCACGCAAATTCAACTCTAAATCTCCCGTTTCCGGTATGAAACCATTACTGTTATCGTTAGCTAGCTAGTTTCCTGTAGCGCTAGCTCCGACAAAGGAAAGGGTTAATGATGCAGATATAATCCGTGGGAAAAGTCTTCAGACCAGGCGGTGTAAACTGGCTTTAGGTCAGGAGAACTTCCTCCATCTGTGATCTTTTTATTTGTGGTAAAGGTCAGTCAGCGGATAAGTATTATCAGATCTTAGGCTCTCTGTTTTCAGTGTGTTCTCTGGTCCTGAGTGACACAGACAAATAAGTCATTCATTGTGCGGTTTTCAGTGTAAACCTGTTTTGTAAGTGAATTTGAGGGTGGAGACACTGTTGATGACATAAATATGGACCATAGTGCAACTTCCCTACTAATGCTTGTCTCGTCTTGTTTCCTTGACTTGACTTTCTTCCCATTTATCTGAGTCATCTTGTTTATCTCTCAGGCTTGATCTTAATTTTGCCCTTTGATTTGCTGTCATGGACTTTAGCCCTGACAAGTGTACACACCCTCACCTCTGTCCTATTTATTTCTATGCAGTGTGCTCAGGTGGGAGACTGGCAGAGCGCCAAGTCGATCTACGAGTTTTCTGCCAAGGATATTGATGGAAATGAGGTGTCTCTTGAGAAATACAGGTAAAATTCATAAAATAACATTTCCTTATGGTCTAATAAAGGAGACTGAATGATTCACTTTCACAGACTCTGAAAGGACAGCACTAAAGAGTGATCTTTTCTTAGTTAAACCACTTATTTGATCTGTTTTTCCAGGGGCTTTGTGTGCATCATTGTAAATGTAGCATCTCAATGAGGAAAAACCAAGGTAAACTACACTCAGCTAGCGGAAATGCACGCCACCTACGCTGAGCAAGGTTTACGCATCATGGGCTTCCCATGCAATCAGTTTGGAGGACAGGTAAGGAAGATAAGCTGATGACAACACCACTGCTTTATGTTTGTATTTACAGCTCACAATATATTTAAACTTTTCTAACTTTCCTTTATTCTGTATGATCCAGGAGCCGGGGACTGATGCAGAGATTAAAGAGTTTGCCAAAGGTTACAACGCTGAGTTTGATCTCTTCAGTAAGATTGATGTGAATGGAGACAACGCTCACCCTCTCTGGAAGTGGATGAAGGCTCAACCCAAAGGAAAGGGAACCTTTGGAAAGTGAGTCTTTGTGCTATTTCTCTATTTCTCACTTTACTTCACAAAAAGACTCACTACATGTACACAACATGAGTAACATTTTAACACTGAGACATGATCAGAATCATATCTTAGACCCTGTGCATCATATCAGACATGTGATTTGTTTTCAGCACATTACTGTTATTAATGTCAACATACATATTAAATATGAGAAGTTTAATGGAGGGTGGCACGGTGGTGTAGTGGTTAGCACTGTCGCCTCACAGCAAGAAGGTACAGGGTTCGATTCCCGGCCTTTCTGTGTGGAGTTTGCATGTTCTCCTCATGTCTGTGTGGGTTCTCTCTGGTACTCCGGCTTCCTCCCACCATCCAAAAACATGCATGGGGATTAGGTTAACTGTTAATTTAAATTGACCGTAGGTGTGAATGTGAGTGTGAGTGGTTGTCTGTCTCTATGTGTCCTGTGATGAACTGGACACTTGTCCAGGGTGCACCCTGTCTTTCACCCTAAGACAGCTGGGATAGGCTCCAGCCCCCCTGACCCTATGAGAGGATAAGAGGGAGAAGATGGATGGATGGATGAAGTTTAATGGATTTCTCAGTATGAGTTATGTGTTTATATTCATGTCATCCTGCAACAAAAGCAACATAGTTATTTACTCACCAATCAGTATGTGAGGACTTTTAGCTGAAGCCATCAAATATCTTTATGACAATTTATTTAAATAAGTAGCTATAACTGATGAGAATGGTGGCCAGACTTCAAGAATATTTCCCATTTTGAATTAAGAATAAGTATGTTGAAAAATTCTGTTGAAAACAATAACACAAAAACAACTCATGTATTTCATATTATTTCTGATTTCTTTTTCTTAGAAATAAAGTGTTAGATGTTTCACATTTACACTGGAATGATGACACTGGTAACACACATCCTGTTCAGTTTCTATTTCTTCATTTCACTGATCTCTTCCTCTTTGTGTTTGTCATTGGTTGGAAATGTTTCCGTTCTTTCAACATTGAAGATTCGATAGTGTCATGACCATTTCATAGCAACACCTGTGAGCTACTTTTAAAAAGTTACAGTACATGCTACTAATACCGGTACTGCTGTTAGTAATCTTTCTTGTCATCTTGACATCATTTATCCGAAGTATAAAACCTTTAAGGCTTAAATGGTGTTTGTGGCTCAAAAAGCAACACTTGAGTGTGGACTGAGCATGAAGGAGTGCTTTTCACTGTTGTGAAAGTTATATGTGTGTGTGTGTGTGTGTATAAAAAACAACAGACTATATCCTTCTGCAGGAGTGGACTGAGACTTTACTGTATAAATTGAATAATGGGTTGTGTAGAAGTTAGAAGTACAAACTGTTGTGTTGTGTTCAGATAACGTGAAGGGAAAAAGATGTCTGTGAGTCTGGTGATGTTAATCAGCCATAGGAAGCCTTCACTGAATGAAAATGTTTCTAGGGAGAACACAAAAGTATTTTGATGGTCGTATGAAACATCAGATCATCTGTAATTTTTTTTCTCCTCACAGTAACATCAAATGGAACTTCACAAAGGTAATTTTCTAATAGCTTTTTGAAGAAGCAGATCCAGTGAAATATTTCCTCAACACAATGAAAAATACATGCACTAATATTCTCATGTCTTATTCCTCAAATAGTTTCTGATAAATAGAGAAGGACAAGTGGTGAAGAGATACGGGCCAACAGACGATCCCAGTGTAAGTGGCTCTACTTTTTAAAGCTGCTCTTCTGTGGTCTTTTGTCAAAGATTTATTCATATCGATCTGAGGAACAATATGTTTCACTAAGAAATCATCAATTATGAATAATTTACTGCTCAGATTTCTGCCTTTTTATCTCTTCACCCACTCTATTTTCCATCTCTGGTCCAGTAAAATTTGACTCATTTTCTCTTTGCAGGTGGTGAAGAAGGACCTGCCTTCCTATCTGTAATACTACTTCCTCCATGTGTTTGTGTGATTCCTGACCTCTCCTGTGGACTTCAGGGTGGTGGTGTTGGTGTGTCTGGACCAGTGACGGCCTGCCTGGAAACCCAGCATTGGGGAGGGCAGGCCTGATGATCCCAGCGTGCAACTAACCCCCAGAACACAGCGCACCAGACCCATTAGACCACATGAGAGGACATTCATCAGCCTTCACACCAGATGTTAAACTCAGCCATTCCTCTTTCCAGGACAAAAACCATCTAATACTTTCTGAATGTTGAGTGACAAGTCTGTTCAATCTGTCAATTTCTAGTTTAATTTGAGGACATGAGATGCCATTTTTCACATATTTCTGAAAAGCTACTGATCAGATTATTTGTGCTTAACTATCACTCACGACCCATGAAAAGGAAAATAAATACTGTCATCTTGACATTCATTTGTCAGTTTGCAGGCACCTGTTTAAATAGTTTATTGGCTCTCCTGCTGACTTTGTGAATGGGTACTGTATTGATATATTTATACAATAGACACACAGTATGTTGTAAAGCTGATATTATGAGTCTGTTAAAGTGACAAGTAATTTCCAGGAAGCCTCATGGAAGGAGCTGTGTAGGTGTAGGGAAAATTGTGTTATTGTGTTAACTTTATCCCATAGCTGCACTTGAAGTGAAACTGGATCCGTGTTAAAAACAGTTTAACTTTGTGGTGTAGTTTCAGTCAGTGGTCCCCATTAAATGCAGAACCTGCTTAAATAAATTCAGTATAAATAGGATTATTTTAAAATATCTTCCTTGTGCTAACATGCTCGCTGTCGTTAGCATGATGAGACATGATGTAACCGTTTGTTTTGTCAGGAAGATGATGCCGTAGCGGCTCGCGCGTCTGCCGTTGCGTCAGAGTGATGACGCAGAGCGCTCAGCAGCACCGCTGGATGTGGACGCGTCGCACCGTTAAGGCGCATCCAGCTTTACGTGGAGTTATGTTATTGCCTGATTGTGGCAGTCAGTGTTTTTAGAGGGTGAAATGACAGGATCCCCGCGGCGCATCACGACGCGTCTCGTTCTCGTTGAGCATCGTCAGTAAAGCGTCCGGGAGATGGACGGAAGGACTGCGGAACCCGCTGATGACAGGACCGGAGAAGAGGCGGCCGCCGGCCCCTGTCTGCAGCTCGACCTGGGGGACACCGGTTCGTATGCCTTTCACTGGCACTCATTTATTGTCGGTAAATTATCCTCAGTTTGTTGGTTTTGTTTAAAGCTGGTAGAAGTCGGTCCTGAGTGGCTGCGTCCTGTCCTCTTCAGCGAGAAAAAGAGATGTTTTACCACGGAAGCCGATAAAGAAAATTGTAATTGGAGAAACCTAATCTGTGGAAATGAATAATAGATGGCTTGGTTAGATAAGAGCGTCAGGATTCAAAGGGCCCGTAGTGTCACATGAAGGATGAGATGAGGGACATCAGCATCAGCACCAGCTGTAGAGGCGTCATTTGGCTCTTCTCCTCAACCTTTATCCATCTTCATAATTCTTAATATCCCTCACTTCCTCTTCCTGGTTAAATCTGAAGAGTGCCTTACATAATCTGATATGGAATTACAGCATAAACCACACACTAATCCCTGTAGGTATCAGTTTTAAGCATCACTGTGGATGTCATGGCTACAAAAACAACACATGCGTGATATGCTCATGATATCTATGAGCAAATGTTAATGAGGGGAAAGATGTGATCCTCATCAGTGTATAGTCCAACAATTTGGCTTTGCATATGCATGTATATATGCGGTTGTGTTTGGATGTTTGTGCACACATGATTATAATTATTAAATCCTCCAGATTATATCTATGTGCAGAGCATACAGATCTACTCTTGTGTTTAGTGTCACATTAATGTCGCAGCAACAGGCCGCCACTTTCTCAGCTGATAAGGGAGAGATCTAATCCTCTTTAATACGACACACACACACACCCAGAGGCCTCAGGGCATACTTGTTTTAACACTGACACAAAAACCTTCATTATGAGAATATTTAAATGAGCTTTCAGTAAATGTTGACACTAACGGTCTCGTAGAAAATGTAGAAATCAGAGACACTGCAGTGTGTTTGTCCTGTTTGTCACCTGCAGCTCAGTGGCTCTTTATTCTGGCTTGACCTTAATCCCACAGAGGATACTCCTTCTCATGGTTCGGCCTGACAGGCTTTGATGCAGTGGCGTTAATCTGCAGGTTACAGGTGTGGTGTCCTGTCGCTGCATGAAGGCCCACAACAAACTAACTTCTAATGCACTTCAGTCCAGGCATTCATGGAGTCATCTTGGTGATCTGTTACTTACTCTCGCGCCACCATGAGGTTCATATTTGCTGATTTGAGTGAAACATCACAACTTTTGTATTATTGGAAGGCCGTGAAAGTTGGTGCAGATATTCATTTGTCCCTCGTGATGAACTGTAACATGTCTGGCGAGAAAATAACCAGCAGAACTAGTGACCTCATCAGTGCACTTTGCTACCATGCTATGAATGAATGCAGTGACTCACCAACAATAAGTCATTATCATTATGTTTTGTACCAACTATTATTATACCACCTTAGAGTGCGCTATACTTTAACATGGCTTAAAGATTCATTGTCTGAGCTCTGTCAGCTGCTTTTCCTTAATCTTCACCCACGCACCACCTGAAATTTAGCACAATGATGTAAAGTGGTTTTGTGTTTGTATTAACAGTCTGTTTTCCCTTCACTTCCTTCCTTCCTGCTCTTCCTTCTTCTTTGATACATGGCTCAGTCATGTCCTTCGTGTCAGTGATAAAGATTCCTCCTAATCCTGGTGTGTGATTGGCTGGCAGTGTGATATTTTAGCCAATGGCAGCAGTCAGATTAGGGAGGAAGTCAATCCAATAGACTTTTTACCTCCTCGGTACAAATCTCACTGAACAGAAACCACTGCCTGTGGTCTGACCGCTGACGGCCTGGTTTTGGTTCAGCAGCAGTTTTTCTGCATGTCTGTCTGGATCAGTAAGCAGCTGGTAAACCTGTAGACACTGAACTCTTCTGCTGGTGAGTTGATGATGAAGTTAAATTTGTATGAACATTGCAATGTTATCTTTTTAAATGAATAACAAGTTAACCTGAGTTCATGAGCTGGGGGTGTGGATCTGGATGTTAATATAATAATCTTATAATAATTAGGATACATTTCTTTACGAATTCATTTATCTATGCTGGCGTGTTTTCCTTCTTGGGATGGGCTTGTCTGGTTAAATAATACATGTACTCTCTGTGATGGCCTAAATGAAAAGTTAGCACTCCCTTTTAAATCATTTGTTAAGTCATGATAAATGATGTGGACATTTTTCATCCCACTTCCACTTCTCTTTCTGTCTCTGTCCACAGATTCAGCCAAGAAGGGTCAGATAACAGAGGTGAGACTCACAGTGTACTCACCTGTCACCTGCTTGCTTTTATTTCATCTCTATTGGTTTTCTGCATGGCTCCACTTCTCTGACAGGACAAGATGATTATGCCATATGTGCCATATGCAGCAGTTGCATTTCCCTTTTCTTTCCTTGTGGTAGATGCCGTCCCCATTTGGAGTCGGTGCAGCCCATGAGAAGAAGATTGGCCACAGGAGGGTTGATGCCTCTGGAGAGACGACATACAAGAAGGTCAGCTTTTCCTCATCATCTGCATCTATTTTTTACTCATCTTTTACCTTAAACTGTTTGTAGGTTTTTGCTCAGCGTCACGATTCCATCCCCTTGGTTCCACCCACACCTCACTGTGTTCTTCTTTTCTCTGTTCTCCACCTCCAGACTACCTCCTCTGCTTTGCAAGGAGCCATCCAGCTGGGAATAGGATACACTGTTGGTAACCTCAGCTCCAAGCCTGAGAGAGATGTGTTGATGCAGGACTTTTACGTGGTGGAAAGCATCTTCTTTCCCAGGTGTGTGGCAAGAATCTGATGTAATCCAAAGTCTTCTTGAACTTGTCCTGATGGGTCCATCTCACTCCTCACAGTGAAGGCAGTAACCTGACCCCGGCCCACCACTACCCAGACTTCAGGTTTAAAACCTACGCCCCCGTGGCCTTCCGCTACTTCAGAGAGCTTTTTGGGATCCGGCCAGATGACTACCTGGTGAGATATTTGATGGTTTTAATGGCTGGTGCTGTTTAACATCAGCTGTGAAATGAACGTTTTCACATCACACACAATGAGTTTCCCTCAAACGATAATAACTAATGGTTATCATTTTTATAATTATTGAACTGGTCACTTACACTTACCGGTTCATGATAATTATTCAGAGGGCCATACTGTGGCAGTATATTTTCTATATTTACTTTTCTATGACCACAAAAGAGCCAGTGATATTTGAATAGAATTTTTTTCAGTATATTGAAGTGAAAGACACTTTATGTTTTATGCATTGTTAAATGTAGCAAATCCAAAATAAAAACAGATTTATAGCTGACTAAATATAGATTTATGTGTATAAATTCCCTCTGACAGCATTTAATCAATGGATGATGAAGTTATGAACGAAAACATGCCTCCTTGAAACACAAAAGAAAAAGTTGCACATGTACACACATATGTGCAGCACATTTAAGCTCACATTGTAGCTGAGCCAAAGGCAGATTAACAGACTAAAGCTTTCTTATTTAAACTCCAGTAGTAGTAGCAGCAGATAGACAGTATTTTGTGTTGGTGCTGGCTATAGGAGCACCAGCATAAATACATTATGGTGACATGAAAATTTAACTGTTAAGACATTCAATGTAAATTTAAGTCCACTAATGCTATTGCTAGGCAGCTGCTGTAAACAGGAATGTGTTCTAAATTACTTGCTTGGTTTAATAAAGGGTAAAACATGTACATAGTTAAAGGGGAAATATATCCATTTTCTATTCCTGTGGTAAGACGGGTCAGAAAAAACTCAACTCAAACACAAGGCTTACATCCAGCAATCACATTACAATCATCTGTTCATTTTGTGTCACATGTTCATAATTTTATTTTTATGCTGTATGTTCAGTGTCATTTGGACTTTACAAACTTCAAAGTTTTATGTCCATCCTTTGGAGTGAAAATATGTTGGTTCAGTGTGGGTGAAAGTGACATTTCCACAGTTAACTTACTGTAGATACTGCTATTAAATGTCATAAAATACACTTCATACTCCTCTAGATGTGTGATTCTTGGCACCTATAATGCCTTTCTGTACTCTGTAGTGTATAAAACACTTAAAAAAAAAACAACCTTAAAAAACAATGATCTGTTTCTGCTGCTGGTGAGCAATGAGTGAGTGCTGGTCTTTTAGGATAGAATCACTTTATTGATCCCAACCTGGGAAATATTATTATTATTATTTTATTTAATTATTTTAAATATATTCTTTGTTTGGAGAGCTCCAACAGTGATATGGAGCCCTGCAGTTTATTTCAATGACCTTTTCAGACTGTTTAAAAGTTTAAAAATGAATAAATGGCTGCAGTATTTTTAGAGATGGTGGCTCAGGTTTGAGGCTTGAGATGATCTTCATTTCTCTGTTTGTCCTCCTCCACATCTCTGTTCAGTATTCTCTGTGTAACGAGCCGCTGATCGAGTTGACCAATCCAGGAGCCAGTGGCTCCATATTCTATGTGACCCGCGATGATGAATTTATCATCAAAACAGTTCAGCACAAAGAGGCAGAGTTTCTCCAGAAACTCCTTCCTGGATACTACATGGTGAGTCCCTCATCAGTGTCAGTTTAATAGCAAATTGTTATTATCTTTTTCACTCGTGATATTAAACATTATGTACAAAATGTAGTGTAGTTCACTAGGTATAATGAAATGTGTGTATTTTTATTTAGTATGAAGAATTCAAATAGCAAACTCTGCCACAGGTTTTAATAGTGTGTCTTTTCACATATTTGGTGTGTGTTTGTGCACATGTGAGCTTCCAGTCGTCTTTATCCTCTTTATCCTGCCCTCTGGTGTTGGCCCTGCTCAGCAGTGACGCCAGCAGGTGACTTTGTAATAGATATAAGCAGAGAGGTCGTACCTGGTTAAGTACTCCTCAGCAGGTTCAGCATGCAGCCAGCAGAGCCTCACCAGATCACGCTGTCTGACAGGTGCTTGGTACCAGGGCTGAAACACATGAACCTTAATGCTCCCTGTGTCTGCCTCATGAATCCCTTCAGAACCTGAACCAGAACCCCCGGACTTTGCTGCCAAAGTTTTTTGGCCTCTACTGCGTCCAGTGTGGAGGAAAGAACATCAGAGTCGTCGTGATGAACAATATTTTACCACGGTCTGTACGCATGCACCTCAAGTTTGATCTAAAGGGCTCCACGTACAAGAGACGAGCATCCAAGAAAGAAAGAGAGAAGTCCAAACCCACTTTTAAAGACCTGGACTTCCTGAATGATGTTCCTGAAGGCCTCACTCTGGACCAGGACACCTACAGTGCTCTGGTCAAAACTCTGCAGAGAGACTGCCTGGTGAGAAAAAGAAGACGCCAAGAGTATTTTATAAAAGTTAAATCCACACGTTACACATAATTTCCTCAAAAGCTTGGGATACATGAGTTTGAAATATTGTGTGTGTGTGTTCACATCAGGTTCTGGAAAGTTTTAAGATTATGGACTACAGTTTGTTGCTGGGGGTCCACAACAAGTCCCAAGCCAAGCGAGAGCACCAGCCTCAGAGTTCACCTGCAGCAGGTGTGGATGAAAAGAGGCGTGCGGCTCAAAGAGCCTTGTACTCCACGGCCATGGAGTCCATCCAGGGAGGCTCCACCTGCAGGGACACCCTGGACCATGATGACACGTAGGCCACGCCTTACAGTGTTTGGCCTTATGTTGGTGTCACATTATCTTCACAGTTGATGGTGAATGTGTTTCTGTGTGTAGCATGGGTGGTATTCCAGCTGTGGGTAGTAAAGGAGAGCGCCTCCTGCTGTTCATTGGAATCATTGACATCCTGCAGTCCTACAGGTAGGCAGCAAAATTAATGTGAATGAGTACAGAAAATGTAAAGGTCACCTATTATGCAAAATTCACTTTATAAAGGTAGTATAACAGTAGTATGTGGATGAGGCCCCAGGTGTGTCACCTCCTTCCCCCACTTGCTCCTCTTCTTTATTAATGTGTGCTGAAACAAGCAAGTCTAAAATCTCCCCCTTATCTTCGTAGATGAGGGGAGGGTCCCTCCCTCCAGTAGAGGACACTGCCTTTGAGCCAGCCCCCCCCCGGATAGACAACCCTCCTCTATAGTCACCAAGCGGCCGCCATTGTTTCTCCTCACTACCTATGGCAAACAAACCTGACAAAGTTAGGAGCAAAGCACGGCAGCTGCTCTGTGTTGGCTGCTTCAACGAGTACAGGAGGCTATTTTTACTCCGGAGGTCTGGATATCAGTTAGTACTGCAGCAGTAGCGACTGCTGCAGTACTAACTGAGCTCCGGACCTGCGATTAGCTCGGTTAGCACTGCAGCAATATCTGCAGCTCCAGACCTCCGTTAGCTGCAGTGCTAGCATTACAGGGACATGTATACAGGCTATCACGCTCCATGCTTCAACTTCAGCTGTGTAGCCAAGCCTAATTTGTATGGGTCCATGTTTACAAAGCAGTCCTCTGAAATGATGAGCGCACTCACACACATGCAAAACTTCGGGACGTTCAACATAAGCTCTGTGAGCACAAGACTCATTTGAAGCTAGCGTTATGCACTTATTTGTAATTTGGGTGACTCTGACTACTGTTAATGGTTCTGTCTGTGCACTGCAGAGTGATGTCAGTAGCCTCTTTAGCCACTGCCAGTACACATCTGTAAACAGCCTGTAGCATAAATAGCCTAGAGCAGATTAGTCAATCATTAATTAATATCGAGTTATATATTTATGAACAATATTTTTAAGTTATTGATCATAAACCAAAAATTGCCTTTAATAGTAGAAATTATCAGGGCGCCACCCAGTTTTGCTAAAACAGGGAAAACTTGTGAATTTGACATTAATGAATAGAGTCTCTTAATCTCAGGGTGCTGTGGAGTTCTTGACCTAGTGTACAGTGATTCAATTACTTTATATACACACACAAATCAAATAACCAAGTTCTTTATAAATGAGATGTTTATTTGACAAACTATAACCAGACTACTACTGTAACAGAAAATAACTAATAATAAATGATTAATGTGACAAACTAAATGATCAGGTTACTAACAGAAATAATAAAATAGAAAATAAAAAAAATAGAATAAAGGAAGATTGATGGAAGATACATGGCATTGACTTACTGTGACAAAAATGGAATGAACGATTAAACGAAGGCAAAATTCAAAGGATGACTATCTGATTAATTAATTCCATGTGACCACTTTAATTCAGTGGTGTTATCTAGACCAAATTTAGTATTAGGCTGTTACCAAAATTTGGTTTAGGTTTGGTGGCGTTCAGCAGGTGAGAGTTTGAGAGGCATCAGAGATGACTGTGAGTAATTTACTATTCAGAATTGGTTTAGCGTTTTACTGATATCTTACTAAATATTATTAAGTTTGCTGGATTAAGCCCTAAATTCAGGCCATTTAATTTAGCGTCTAATCATCAAACTCTTTAATATCTGTAAGATGTATGCGCAGTATATCACCATTCCTGCAGGTTCTGTCTGGATCTGCTGGATCTCTGCAGGCAACTTCGGCTTGAACTTCACCAGTGGCTCTTTCGGGCATCGGTGGACATGGGTGGACATCTCTGGGGAGTTCTGGAAACCTTTGGTCATCTCTGGATAGCTCTGGACATCTTTGGTCGTCTCTGAACATCTCTGGTTGACATGGTTCCATCTCAGTCTCTCTCTGTCTGTCTCTCCTCTTCACAGCATAGTCTCTGTGCCCTTGCTTCAATTCTTCCCCCTCTTTGTTGGTGGGGAGGTCGGCTGGATTCACACCAACGTGTCGACCGACAGTCTTTTCTTTGTTTAAGTTTCTTCATGATGGCTGGAGTCATTTTCTGCAGCCTGTATCTGAGCAGAGGAGCTGGATCACATTTTCAGGGCAAAGGAGTAGACAGAGGAGACAAGATGGTCTTGAGGCAGGATGCAGAGTTGGAAGGTTCTGGATAGGCTGTTCTTCATGCCATGAGGTGCTGGGTCCTGAGGAGGCCATTCAGAGGCAGCATTCAGAGTCTTTCAGTCAAATCTGGAGCAGAATGAAGATTCTGGAGGGGTTGCTCTTCATGTCATGAGGCGCTGGGCCTGTGGTGGGACAGCATGTCTCTGTCTCTGGGTCATCATTGTTTCCCTCCCCCTCCCAGCATGTGGGAGAGGGAGAACAGAGATGCAGTGGAGAGGATGAAGACCAGAACCTGACTGACTGAAGGACTGAAGAAGAGTAGAGAGAGCGCTCAGACCAGCGGGGGCTCTTTATTATCTTTGCTGATGGTCCAGTGGGGTGTGACCACTGGTCCCTCCCCATCCACCAAGTTAACTGAGATGATATTCTTCTAACTTATTTAATGTTAATACTGCTGTGTTTTACTTTATTAAAGTTTCTCTGTGTGAAAGCGCCCTCTCTCCGCTGTAAAATGACACCAAACACCCTACAGTAGGAAACCACAGAACAAAACTTGACCAATTGAATCAAAATTAATCAACAAATTAAATAATACAGATGAACCATGATATCAGAGCATGTAGGAAGGTGTACTACAACAGTCTGACTGACCTTTGACATGGTAACAGTGATACTTATATGACAGTAGCTGAAGAATCAAAGCAGAGTTGATTATTAAAAGTTCATTCTTCTGGCTAAGCAAAGATAAAGAGGAATACATCATGGCTCTGGGTGTGTGTGTGTGTGTCTGCTCAGGATGAATTTAGGAATGTAGAAGGCAGTCATAAAACTTCCCCCAACTCCATATGTGTCCTGGACTTCCTTAGGCCAGATTTTGTGAGATATTTCCCTGAGTTTAAAATGAAAAATACGGACATTCTTCCAGTGTATTTTTTTTGTCATATTATCGGATGCCTTCCACTATCCTTAAAGGGATAGTTTGAGTGTTTTAAAGTGGTTATACAATACTGATTTAGATGAGCCTCTCTTATAGGTGACTAAAATATGATTTGGCTGCCCCCATCCACATACTGAAGCTGGGAGCAGATCACCGTCTCCTTCGGCAAATAAAACACCTAAACTGTCCCTCCAAACTCATGAATAAAGTAAGGATCCATAGGGAACAATATGCAACATCCTCCTTATAACACCAAGCTCCAAGATTCATGGAGTTGTGGTTTTAATTAGTGTTTAGTGTTTAATTGGCTACCAGTTGTCTGCCAGAGTGTCATCGGTTCATGGTAATGAATCCAAAGTTAAATTAACAATGAATAACGTTCACCCATAAACTCTACTGCCTCCTCTCTCTGCTCTTTTCTGCTTTTCATCAACACTCAGGACATTTTGAATGATGAGGATTTTCCTAAAAAGTCAGGAAATTTTTCGGTTTAGGCTGACAGTAATTCAGGCATTATGTGTCTGTAAGGAATATTAAAAGATGGAGAGGGATCACAGGGGACAGGCTTGTCATGCTGTTTTTAATGAAATATTAATGGAGGAGATTTGGCCAAAAATCCAGTCTTTTTGAAACAGAGAGTGACTGTAACCTTGGAGTCAGAGCTGCACAGTAACCAGAGTAGGTCATGAAAGGAGCTACGCTAAATAATTCAACTGTCTTGTCTGACAGAATGATCAAGAAACTGGAGCACTCCTGGAAGTCCCTCATCCATGATGGGGTGAGTTCACTCCTTTTTTAATCTAAGAGTCTGTTTCCATGAAATGCAAACTGAATTTATGTTTGGCCTTATCACAGTTTCCGTCTTTTAAGTACCTTGATTAACATTATGTGTGAAAGGTGCAGCATCACCGACTGTTTTAAATCGTCTCACAGGACACAGTTTCAGTCCACAGACCTGGTTTCTATGCTGAGAGGTTCTACAAGTTCTGCAGCACAACCGTCTTCAGGAAGAGCAGCTGTGAGTTTACAGATGTACATGAGCCATATACTGCTTATATGATGACAATAGTTTGTTATTTGGCTTTCCTCCATATTAACTCTTTGAGTTCCAGCCATTTTATAAAACAGAAAGTGTCTTGTTCCAGTGTTTTGTCCATTTTGAGTCATATTTCTAGACCCACAGAATATTTAGTACTATGTCTCTGAAAACAGTGAATAGCTCAAATGAAAGAAGAGACTCTCTATTTCATCATGAAAAAAATGTTTGTTTTTATCTTGTTCCATTCTTGTTTTATCAGAGGTAGAGTAGAGGACACTTTCACCAAAATCAACACTTTTTCTCCACATTCTGTTTTACTCTCTAATCTCGATCGTCTCCACTTCCTGTTTTGATCTCTGTGGTGTATACTGTCTCTTTATGCTCTGACTACATCTCCCAGAAGCCCCGGCATTACTCACAAACTGCATGAGAGCACCCTCTTGTGACTGCTGCTGAAAAATCACTTTGACGTATAAATAGGTCTTGGTACTCAAAGAGTTAATTATTTGGATGTTTTATGGAATCAGAGCACATCTGAACTTGTCCTGCTCTCACAGCATTGCGATCCTCCCCATCTAAGAGAGGTCGAGGGGCTCTCTCCATGTCCAAGTCCAGCGCTGGAACAGCTTCAGCTGGGCAGCATCCCTCACTGAGTGATGAGAGGCAGGAAAACCTGGAGAACCTGGAGAACCTACTGGCAGCTCACACCTTCCCCATGCTGGAGGACAATGGTAGTTTTCTTACTCCTGCTGGTCCACAATGATATATAGACATGACACGCTACACACGGTTCATTCAGGTTTGTTTTCCTTCAAAATGAAAGTGGGATGCTCATTAACAAACAAACACCTGAACCCAGTGGTATGTTTGGCTGCTGTCATTAAAGCTAACGCTGCTGGAATCAAATAGTACTATTTAAAGAGTGAACTTGTTAATTCTTCAGTTCCTCTTCCTGTTTAAACGGAATGAAGTGAGTCTTTATTGATCCTCATGGAGAAATATCAGTGCAGTGGCAGGATATTAGTGATAGTAACAGAATCAAAGATCAAATCAAGACTCATAATGTCAGTGTAGCGGCATGAAATATTTACTCATAAAGGAGGAGACAAATCTCTTATTTCACAATCTTTTTATATATCTTGGTTAATTATGGATGTTGTGGAAAGAGCCGCCCTGCACCCCTCCCTCCTTTGAAGACGCGACCACAGCCTCCATCGCCACCACGCTCTCCTCTAACAACTCCTTACCCACCACCCCCTTCGACACTCCAGAGCACCCACGCTACAGGAGACAAATGCTTTCCCCAAGTGTCGCCAGGTGAGAATAATTGCATGAATATGCGATGATGTATGTAGAATTTGTGAGCACAGTTCGCAGTGTGAGCTTCCCTGTATCCTCTTCCAGAGCCCAGAGAGAGGTGGTTGAGGTTCATGGAGAAAAGCAGGACACCATCACAGTGGAGGTGGAGCTCAGGTACTCATGGATACAGCAAAACCATCCTAAAACAGTGTTCTTAGCTGCACGTGTAACAATATTATTATTATTATTGTTATTATATATGTAATATAATAAGAGTGTTTCTTGTCTTCACACAGTAAAATCCCAAAGAGCACGGAGCTCACTGAGATGATGACCTCTGACCTCTACCTGTCACCTGACCATCAGCCCTGTGCTCCTCCCTCTCTGAGTCCATCCTCAGCATATTCCTCCCACACCCTTCCTCCATCCTTTGTGTCTTCCTCCTCCACCACTCAGTCAGCCAGCCAGTCATCCTCCACACTGGCTTCATCCATCCATCCATCCACCAAACCTCTCACCTCTACCTCTGCTTCCATTCTTTCTTCTCCAGCCTCTCATTCAGCTGTTCACTCTGCACTCCTGGCTTCAGCTCCAAACACCTCCACCCTCCCACCCGCCTCAGCATTTACTCCCATCTACCCTGTGAGCTCTCTCTCCTCCTCCCAGAGTTCCTCTCACCATCTCCCTTCGACGCCGCCCTCCTCCCACCCTCCGAGCCCCCAGGTGCCTCTGCAGGTGCATCGTACAGCATCCAACCAGCTGTCTGTGTCCAGCAGCCACAACTCTCTGGATGGGGAGGTGCAGGGGGCTGACATCTACTTTGTAAGTTCACATCATTCATCATTATTATAATATATTATTATTATTATGTCTCAGTGCTTTCTGTTTTTGTTTTTTGCTTTGAGGATGGTAAAAATTGGATAATAAGCCAGTTTCAAAGCAATAAAATAAAAGAAAATGAACTTGAAGGTGAACTGAGAAAATAGAAAATACTAAACTAAGAGGTTTTCTGTCTGACAATGGAAAATGATTTTACCTGGATCCGATCAGTAAACATTCTTATGAATCTGGTCTGTTTACTGAAGACATCTCTCTTTAGGTTTGTGTTGTTGACCAACCTCTTCCTTCTCTTGTTTTTCTTTGATTGACTGGGTCTCTTGCAGTGGCCCAGTCAGGACAGCGTGGTAGAGTTATGATGGTGAGGGGGGGTGTTTGTGTTGCAGTGTGCATGTACTGTGGGGATGCTCTCACTGTCCAAAATGCTTTTTCTTTCCAAAGCACAATGCCTCCACAGGTCATAGTTCATTCCTTTGAATGGATTTCTACCTGTCCATCTGCCTGTCAGTGTCTCACAGCTCTCCATCATTCTCTGTCTTTCTTTGAACATGTTTTACATCATAGCATTCATTCTCTATTTTCCACTTTCTTTCCTGTCTTCTCAGTCATAACTGCTTCTTTCGTCTCATGTCCTCTCTCATCTTTGTACTCTGTTATGTAATAATTAATTCTATTCCCTTCATTTTCCTTCCCTTCATTTTATGCATTTGTGTGTTTATCTGTGTGTCTCCATCCATCCATCAGTATGCAGATGGCAGATACTGGGTTTACTCTCCAGTTCTTGGCCGTCGTAAGCTAAACTCTAGCTCAAGTTACAATGTAAGTCGCCACCAAAGTAGTTCGAGTCATTTGTTCCATGCACCATCTCATTGCTGCCAGCTGCTCCATCAGTTTGCTGATGGATCTTCAGAAGAACTTAGAAGTAAAGCTGCACTGCATTTTTTCACATGACTTATTCAGCGTTGTCTGCAATATTGCATATTAATGAGTGCAGCTTCTGAAGGGCCATCATGTGCATTCAAATGATGCATGCATCAACTTATTGATGACTGTTACATAAACAGTCATTTGAATGTTTGGGGATCTTGGTGGCTTTTTTTGGCTTTGTGCTTTCAGTGATCCTTCTGCCCTGTGGTGCTTAGAGGTGACAAGCTGATTACCTACAATGAAATCTCTCTTTCTGACAGTGGAAAGATGCACTTGTTTACATTTTAAAGTCTCTGAAAATCTTTCCAATATTAAGTATTTCTGCACAATATTAAACATTCATTTTTGACAAATAATTTACGAAGCGTTTTAACATCAAAAATATATCAGACTCATTGGGACTGTGTGGAAGTGGTCTGATTAGATACATTAGAAAAAAAAGATTTTAATCAAGACATTTGATGGAAAATATGATTTTGGGGTCTTTAAAGTGGAATTACACTTATTTCAGGCAGAATATGCAGATTAGATCATTCTAATTGAGACCCTGTAGATTCTTCTGAGCAAGTTGTCCCCTCAGCTGTAATGAGCAATCATAAAATAAGCACACAGTTATACTTGCAAAATTGCATGGGACAGTTTTAAACCATTTGGTGTCTTTATAGATGAACTGTTACCAGCTCTCCTCTCATTTCTCTGCTGGCTGCAGACTCAGGAGGATCGGGGCTGGGTTTACTCTCCGCTGCACTACTCAGAGTCCAGGAGGGGCTCAGAAGAGGAGAGTGACACAGTGAGTGTTCACATCATCCATGAGTGTCGGTGGTTCTGCTTATACTACTAACTAATATATAACTTTATGTGTCTCTCTGCTCTTTCAGTAACTCAGAGTGGAGGCAGTGATGATGAGAGGCTGTCTCCAGCTTTTAACAGCCACTGGGGCATTCTGGGAATTAATGCGAGGTGCCCAGGCTGCATGCGAGAGCTCGCTTTGCCATCAGAGTCGAAAGGAATGAACTTAGAAGCATTCAAGTATTCAACAATACAGTCACGCATATATTCAAACTAAAATACAACAATCCAAATATTATGCAAGAAAAAAAGAAATTGTCAGTTCCTCTGACAATCTGACTGACATCAAGCAGAAAAAATAAAATGAAATCACATGGTACAGTCATGTGAGTGGCACTGAGAAAGGTGGCTGTTCAGTTATTTTAGTGTTCATGAGTCATGCTGCGCTGTGCCACCTCTGGCTATGCAATATCAACATATTTGTTGAGTTCTCTTTTTGACTAAAGCATAAATACTTCAGTTTATTCATGCGTTTATTTTTTACTAGGGGCATGTCAAAGCTGTATATAATTTTATTTTAGCACTTTATCAATGTGTACATGGCTATATATATATATATATATATATATATATATATATATATATATATATATATATACGTATATATATATATATATATATATATATACGTATATATATATATATATATATATATATATATATATATATACGTATATATATATATATATATATATGTTTTATTTTGTCTTCAGTTATTGTTTAAAAACACTCAAAATCAAACACACAGTTAATATTTTGTGTGCTGTGTACGAACAGTGAACACTTCTTTTCCACCTAAGAAACTTTGATCTGATGATGAATGGTTGTGTTCAAAATGCCTTATTGACAAAGTCATTTTCCTAACTGTTTTTGATATTTTGGTTACATCCAATCATTTCAAAACAAAAAATACAAATATCAGCTCCAGACAATTTTGTTCTGCATCAACTCTGCATACCAACACCAAATATTTGATGCAGAGTTAAAACAATATAGCAACCATGAATTTACACCTTTTCAGGATTTAGAACCAAGAAATCAATCAGTAGTCATCTTGTCCTTTGTAAATTGTAGATAATTGTAATGTGTGCGCTTAATTACATGCATATGTAAGTCTGTTTGTGCCCTTATGTCTCTGTGTGTGCAGATATTTGCATGCATATTGATGTATGATTGGGAGATGTGTTTTCTGTTATGCCTGTTTGTCAGAATAGTCAACAGGTGTAACTTCCATTTGTTGTTAAAAGCTGTGGAAGTCTAAAGCAGCTAGAAGCATGTTGGCTGTGTGAGAAAAAACTAAATAATGACAGGATTGAGCACCACTGACCAAACTAAACAAACTGAGCTAAAGTGAAGCAGATCCAGCTTTCTGTGCAGTTTGGTAAGAAAAGAAATGCTCTGTTGCCACAGACAGTGATGCTTAGACAATGATTAGACTTCCTGTGTGGATCAACACTGCTGTAAAATATTACTGTGATATCTGAGTCTGCTCAAGTTAACCTGTGTGTTTGTAGCTGATCACTGTGAAAAAGAAAATAAAGTTATATTGTGTATAAATTTTTTGTGTGTTTTTTAAAACACATTTTATACAATATCCACCCATCCATCTTCTCTTCTCCCTCTTATCCTCTCATAGGGTCAGGGGGGCTGGAGTCTATCCCAGCTGTCTTAGGGTGAAAGACAGGGTACACCCTGGACAAGTGTCCAGTTCATCACAGGACACATAGAGACAGACAACCACTCACACTCACATTCACACCTACAGTCAATTTAAATTAACAGTTAACCTAATCCCCATGCATGTTTTTGGATGGTGGGAGGAAGCCGGAGTACCAGAGAGAACCCACACAGACATGAGGAGAACATGCAAACTCCACACAGAAAGGCCCCGGGCCGGGAATCGAACCCTGTACCTTCTTGCTGTGAGGCGACAGAGCTAACCACTACATCACCATTCTGCTTTTATACAATATCCAGATTTATAAAAATGAGAATATGCTTATTTTGGCTGCACAAATGTTATTTGCATAATTAGCCCAGTAGATGGTGCCACAGTGTCTCAGAAAGACAGTTTAGTTCTCAACACTGCCTCATCAAGTCTTTGACTAAAGACTAAATTCACCCCTTGAGTCTGACCATTCCCTGTAGGTTGTTTAAATAGGGCCCTTAGTCTTGTTGTACACGAGAGATGAGGAAATGATTCGCTTTATGAGACATTCTGTATCTTAGTTATGAAGATTATCTCGAGGTTTCAGATTTGACTCCTTTACTGATTCCTGTTTTTTTTCTGAAACACCACTCTTGCTTGCAGATGCCAAACATTACACCAGCACTGTGGCTCCACCTGTGGTGCTCCTGTGAAAACCAAATTACTTTTTTTTTGTAAAAACATACATACATCTTTGTCTCTATTTTTTGTGCACATCTTTGTTGGGAAGAGACAAGGATAGTTTATTATTTTTTCTGCCATTTTTTTTCAGGAAGAGTGATGACTCGTAGGTGCACTGTAAAGTTATAGATAGCTCATATATGCATATTGTATATGCATATATGAGCTATCTATAGGACATTATTCTTTTATTGTGTTCATGGTAGACCATAAAATGAGGTCATATTTAAAGCCTTATACCTCAATCCCCACAGATGAAAACATAATGATTTGAAATCTTGACTGCTTCAGTGGGGCTGGTGTTTATCTGTCTACACAAACACACTGACAAACACAGGAGTAAAGTGAGTACAGTAAAGTAAAATCAAGACAAAGTCTTACAGCTTAAGAAACCACAGTGAGTTAAGTGAATGTCACTGTATACATGTGCTTGTGTGTACTTTAAGTGTAAACTAGTGTTACGAATATCACTTAAAGTGACATGTCAGCCATGATGTGTGATGGAAAAGGATCAGTACCCACATAATTAATTGTCCTGGAAGGAAATTGGATTTCCCCTCATTTTGTCCTTCTAACTGAAAATATACCCAATATTTTTGTTTCTTCTCCTGCCTTCTCCATGACAATCAGCCATGTTATGACTGTTTATGATACACTAGGGTGATATTTTCATGCCAATTTTGGCAAACTATCTTTTGACTTCTTTCATAAAAGTATGGTTCAGTATGAAATCATCAAATATAGCATGTTGAAAAATGTCAAAAACAAGTCGTAGTATTAAGTTGAAAATATTAATAAGCCATATTATAGCATGTCAAAAAATTGTAAAAATAAACAAATATAGCTAATCCTAACCCATATTATAGTGAGTTGAATAATTTCACAACTGTTTAACATTTAGTACAGCAAGTCAAGAAAAGACAAAAGATGAAAGTTTTTAAAATGTAAAAAAAAAAAAAACATCAGGAAGCCATATTATAGTATGTTGAATGATTACACTGCAGAATATGTTGGAAAAAATAGTAGAAATTTTTATGTATAACATGTTGAAAATTGTCAATAAATGTCATACTAGAGCATGTGGAAATGTCAAAATATCATGAAACTGCCTTATTATAGTATGTAGAATGAATTAATTGTTGGTCCCCTGACCGAACCTACCAGCTTTCTATCAGAACCAGCCTTCGCTCGCCACCAGCATGCACCCATGACCCTGTCTCCAGTTCACCACTGGGGACCACTTTTGAAAGATACTGCGGAAGAAGAGAGTAAAAGCCAAAGTAGATACAACCCAAGGATTGCTGTGGTGGAAGCTAAGTTGAATATGTAATCTGCAAAACGACAAGTTTCAGGCCATGTCAACACAGAGACTGGATTAGGACTAAACAGCAAAGTTTTTCTGTTGTATGGCTGTTTCGTCCACATGGAACCAGTGTTTCAAGAGCCCGCTGATGCTCTTTTTTTTGAAACCGTCTCCCACAGTGGATAAATCCCTGAACACCACCTTCCATGTGTACAGCTGAAACAGAAATAGACCAGGAACAACCCTCAAGAGCTGGACTTCTTGAGATGAGCTAAACCAGTCGTCTAGCCATCACAGTTTTTCCCAAATATTCTATCTGGCAAAATATTGTGTGTTGACTAATTTTACAGAAGAATATGCTAAACTAGGGCAGCACGGTGGTGTAGTGGTTAACACTGTCGTCTCTCAGCAAGAAGGTACTGGGTTTGATTCCCGGCCCGGGGCCTTTCTGTGTGGAGTTTGCATGTTCTCCTCATGTCTGTGTGGGTTCTCTCTGGTACTCCGGCTTCCTCCCACCATCCAAAAACATGCATGGGGATTAGGTTAATTGGTTAATTTAAATTGACCGTAGGTGTGAATGTGAGTGTGAGTGGTTGTCTGTCTCTATGTGTCCTGTGATTAACTGGACACTTGTCCAGGGTGTACCCTAAGACAGCTGGATGGATGGATTTCACAGCACAACATGTTGACAAAAAGTTGTAATCATAACATGTTGAAAATTCCCCAAAAAAGACATACTATAGCATGTCAAAAAAATGAAACTTTTCAAAATGTCAGAAAAGTCATCAGAATGGCTTATTATAGTATGTTGAATGATTTCATAGCACAATATGTTGAAAAAAGTTGTAAAAAATATGAATATGAAAAAGGGTAAATCCCCAGGCTGGGATGGGATTCCAGCGGAGCTGTACCTCACTTTCTGGGATATACTGGGCAAACCACTATTAGATATGATTAACACAGCTATTGATAAGGGTGCATTTAATTCTAGTATAAATACGGCTATAATTACAGTCCTGCCCAAGCCTAACAAAGATTTGTCTAAATGTGGCAATTACAGACCTCTCTCCCTTCTGAATGGGGATGTTAAATTATATGCTAAAGTACTTGCAACCCGGTTAGAGATACATCTTACAAAACTTATACACAACGACCAAACTGGTTTTATTAAAACTTTATAAAAACCCTAGCATCTGACATTGTTCGACGCTTGTTACACATCATTCATGCATCTTGTAGCACTGATTCCCCTTGCTCGGTCCTATCGTTGGACGCTGAAAAGGCGTTTGACCGGCTAGAATGGGAATATCTTTGGACGACGCTGGACAGATTTGGGCTAGGTTTGCATTTTATTAACATGATTAAGGTTTTATATGCAAATCCATCAGCAATGGTCAGCACAGGTCACATCTGCTCCACCCAGTTCCCAATATCAAGAGGTACTCGCCAGGGCTGTCCCCTTTCACCCCTACTTTTTGCTCTTTCCCTCGAACCATTGGCACAAAAAATAAGACAGCATCCATCAGTACATCCCATCACTTTTTGTATCATCACATATCCTTATATGCTGATGACATTCTTCTTTATGTCGGCAGTGCTGGTTCCTCAATCCCACATTTGCTTTCCTCCTTTGATACATTCAGCTCGCTCTCCGGATACAAAATTAATTGGAATAAATCAGCACTGATGCATTTAAACTCAGCTGCACTTCAAGTCCTACTGCCCCCTCACATACCAGTAGTTAAAAGCTTTAAATATCTTGGAATTGAAATTTTTCCCTCCACATCTTCCATTGCAATAAAGAATTTTCAAGGTATATACAGCCAGATCGAGAAGGACTTTGAGCGCTGGTCGAATCTTCCAAATTCACTACAAGCCCGAATAGCAATAGTTAAAATGGACATACTTCCTCGTGTTAACTTTGACTCTTCCATGATCCCTCTCGCTCCCCCTTTGGGATACTGGGAGATGCTTCAGTCACTGGTTTCTAAGTTTATATGGAAAGGAAAAAAGCCTCGCCTAAAGTTTAGAACTCTCCAGCGAGAAAAGAGCCAAGGGGGGCTAGCTGTGCCAGATTTTAAAATCTATTTCTGGTCCTATGTGCTACGCCCCCTATCTACATGGTTTAACCCTAGTTCTTCTGTTTCTTGGAGACCAGTTGAAGAGAATATAGCACTACCCCACAGGTTGCAAGATTTGGTGTTTTCTAACATACCGCCGAAAAAGGCCAAACTACGTTTAGGCCCTGTTATTTCATTTCTACTTGCATCTTATCGTACTGTAATGAAGCATGTCGGCACAGATTGTAAATGGCATAATCACACACCGATTTTCAATAATTTCTCACTACTTACTGGTAATATGCCCTTTTCATTTCCGCATTGGAAGAATAAAGGAGTGAACATACTAAAGGATCTATATAGTGTCCAGGGTTTGAGAGCTTTTAACGATCTACAAGCAAAATTTGATCTTCCGGGTTCATCCTTTTTCTTCTATATGCAGTTAAGAATTATTAAATTATTAAAGAATAATAAAGGAATTCTTCTTCTATGCGGGCATATGGTGTCCCGTGGGGAGTAGCTCTCCCCACACATCCTCTACGTAAGTTGCTTGCCTCAGTAGGATCTACACGGGGGATGGTCTCTAAACTTTACAAATTCATTTATGGACCCTATAAATCCTTACCAGTAGAGGGCATTTGGAATAGAGATTTAAATGAAGTAAATGATAGAGAGATCTGCTGGGACACGGTTTGGAAAAACCTTAGTGATACTTCCAAAAACCCCAACCACCAATTAATACACTATAAATATGTTCACAGGATGTATCTCACCCCCAGAAGGTGCTATTCTATGAAGATCACCACATCTCCAAATTGTTTTGGAGTCTATTGGGAGTGCCCCGGCGTGGTCGACTTCTGGAAGGAAATAGCTCTTACTTTAAGTGACATTTGTAAGATCAGGATCCCGGTTTCCCCAGCTTTACTTTTGCTTAATGATGACTCTTCTTTAAAGTTGCCCCTGCAATATAGACGTATTCTGTGGGCTGGTCTCACAGCAGCCAAGAAAATGCTGGCCCTTAGGTGGCAACTGCCACACTCCTTGGCTTGGCAGCACTGGGCCAACTCATTTCTTGAAATTGTCCTGATGGAACGGTCTGTTGCCCGTATGCATGGAGCCAGCCATAAGACTTTGCAGGGCTGGGAGGCAGCACACAAGTTAGTTAAGGAAAGGGTGCAGCACGGCCGACCTTGATTTTTCTGTTTTATTTTTATTTTTATCTATTTATTTATTTTTTTGTTAATTTAGGAGAGATCCTGGGTGGGAGGTTCATACGGAGTCGTCGGGGGAGGGATGGGGGTGGGGGGGCTGACAACGAGTAAATGACTTTGTATCTTTTTATCTGTGTACGTATCTTACGGGGTGGGGGGTGGGTTATAAAGGGAGGAAAAACAATGTAAATGATGTAACGTATATATACTGTACATATTTCAATAAAAAAGTTGATCACAAAAAAAATGAAAATCAAAAGATGTTGAAAATCCCTCAAAAAAGACTTGCTATAGCATATCAAAAAAGTAAAAAAAAAGAAAATTTTCAAAATGTCAGAAAAGTCATCGGAATGGCTTATTATAGTATGCTGAATGATTTCACTGCACAATATGTTGAAAAAATGATAAAAAAAAATGAAAATCATGGCTTGTTGAAAATTCCCTAAAAAAGACATACTATAGCATGTCAAAAAAGTAAAAAAAAATAAAAATTTTGAAAATGTCAGAAAAGTCATCAAAATGGCTTATTATAGTATGTTGAATGATTTCATAGCACAATATGTTGAAAAAAAGTTGTGAAAAATGAAAATCATAGCATCTTGAAAATTCCCCAAAAAAGACATACTATAGCATGTCAAAAAAAACTCAAAAAATGAAAATTTTCAAAATGTCAGAAAAGTCATCAGAATGGCTTATTATAGTATGTTGAATGATTTCACAGCATAATATGATGAAAAAAAATTGCAAAAAATGAAAATCATAGCATGTTGAAAATTCCCCAAAAAAAGACATACTATAGCATGTCAAAAAAGTCAAAAAAATAAAATTTTTCAAAATATCAGAAAAGTCATCAAAATTGCTGATGATAGTTTGTTGAATCATTTCACGGCACAATATGTTTAAAAATGTTGTAAAAAATGAAAATCATAGCATGTCGAAAATTCCCCCCAAAAAAGACATACTATAGCATGTCAAAAAAGTCAAAAAAAAATCAAAATTTTCAAAATGTCAGAAAAGTCATCAGAATGGCTTATTATAGTATGCTGAATGATTTCACAGCACAATATGTTGAAAATAAGTTTTAAAAAAATGAAAATCATAGCATGTTGAAAATTCCCCAAAAAGACATACTATAGCATGTCAAAAAAGTCAAAAACTCTAAATTTTCAAAATGTCAGAAAAGTCATCAAAATGGCTTATTATAGTATGTTGAATGATTTCACAACACAATATGTTGAAAAAAAAAGTTGTAAAATGTGAAAATCATAGCATGTCAAAAATTCCCACAAGACAGACATACTATAGCATGTCAAAAAAGTCAAAAACATAAAAAATTTTCAGAATACCAGAAAAGTCATCAGAATGGCTTATTATAGTATGTTGAATGATTTCATAGCACAATATGTTGAAAAAAAGTTGTGAAAAATGAAAATCATAGCATCTTGAAAATTCCCCAAAAAAGACATACTATAGCATGTCAAAAAAACTCAAAAGATGAAAATTTTCAAAATGTCAGAAAAGTCATCAGAATGGCCCATTATAGTATGTTGAATGATTTCACTTTATAATATGATGAATAAAAAATTGTAAAATATGAAATTCATAGCATGTTGAAAATTCCCCAAAAAAAGACATACTATAGCATGTCAAAAAAGTCAAAAAAAATGAAATTTTTAAAATGTCTGAAAAGTCATCAGAATGGCTTATGATGGTTTGTTGAATGATTTGACGGCACATTATGTGAAAAAAACTTGTAAAAAGTGAAAATCATAGCATGTTGAAAATTCCCCAAAAAAGACATACTATAGCATGTCAAAAAAGTCAAAAAAATAAAAAATTTAAAAAAATATGAAAAGTCATCAAAATTGCTGATGATAGTTTGTTGAATGATTTGACGGCACAATATGTTAAAAAAAAAAAAAAATTAAATCATAGCATGTTTAAAATTCCCCAAAAAAGACATACTATAGCATGTCAAAAAAAACTCAAAAAATGAAAATTTTCAAAATATCAGAAAAGTCATCAGAATGGCCCATTATAGTATGTTGAATGATTTCACAGCGTAATATGTTGAAAAAAAAATTGTAAAAAATGAAAATCATAGCATGTTGAAAATTCCCCCCAAAAAGACATACTATAGCATGTCAAAAAAGTCAAAAAAAATAAGATTTTTCAAAATATCAGAAAAGTCATCAAAATGGCTTATGATAGTATGTTGAATGATTTCACGGCACAATATGTTGAAAAAAAGTTGTGAAAAATGAAAATCATAGCATGTTGAAAATTCCCCAAAAAAGACATACTATAGCATGTCAAAAAAGTCAAAAAAAATAAAAATTTTCAAAATGTCAGAAAAGTCATCAGAATGGCTTATTATAGTATGTTGAATGATTTCACGGCACAATATGTTTAAAAAAGTTGTAAAAAATGAAAATCATAGCATGTTGAAAATTCCCCAAAAAGACATACTATAGCATGTCAAAAAAGTCAAAAATATAAAAATTTTCAAAATATCAGAAAAGTCATCAAAATGGCTTATTATAGTATGTTGAATGATTTCACGGCACAATATGTTTAAAAAAGTTGTAAAAAATGAAAATCATAGCATGTTGAAAATTCCCCAAAAAGACATACTATAGCATGTCAAAAAAGTCAAAAAATCGAAATTTTCAAAATGTCAGAAAAGTCATCAAAATGGCTTATTATAGTATGTTGAATGATTTCACAACACAATATGTTGAAAAAAAAAGTTGTAAAATGTGAAAATCATAGCATGTCAAAAATTCCCACAAGACAGACATACTATAGCATGTCAAAAAAGTCAAAAACATAAAAAAATTTTCAGAATACCAGAAAAGTCATCAGAATGGCTTATTATAGTATGTTGAATGATTTCATAGCACAATATGTTGAAAAAAAAGTTGTGAAAAATGAAAATCATAGCATCTTGAAAATTCCCCAAAAAAGACATACTATAGCATGTCAAAAAAACTCAAAAGATGAAATTTTCAAAATGTCAGAAAAGTCATCAGAATGGCCCATTATAGTATGTTGAATGATTTCACAGCATAATATGATGAAAAAAAAATTGTAAAAAATGAAATTCATAGCATGTTGAAAATTCCCCAAAAAAAGACATACTATAGCATGTCAAAAATGTCAAAAAAAATAAAATTTTTAAAATGTCTGAAAAGTCATCAGAATGGCTTATGATGGTTTGTTGAATGATTTGACGGCACATTATGTGAAAAAAACTTGTAAAAAGTGAAAATCATAGCATGTTGAAAATTCCCCAAAAAAGACATACTATAGCATGTCAAAAAAGTCAAAAAAATAAAAAATTTAAAAAAATATGAAAAGTCATCAAAATGGCTTATGATAGTTTGTTGAATGATTTCACGGCACAATATGTTGAAAAAAAGTTGTGAAAAATGAAAATCATAGCATGTTGAAAATTCCCCAAAAAAAGACATACTATAGCATGTCAAAAAAGTCAAAAAAAATTAAAATTTTCAAAATATCAGAAAAGTAATCAAAATTGCTGATGATAGTTTGTTGAATCATTTCACAGCACAATATGTTGAAAATAAGTTGTAAAAATGCCATTCCATAGCATGTTGAAAATTCCCCAAAAAAAGACATACTATAGCATGTCAAAAAAGTCAAAAAAATAAAATTTTTCAAAATATCAGAAAAGTCAACAAAATGGCTTATTATAGTATGTTGAATGATTTCACAGCACAATATGTTGAAAAAAAGTTGTGAAAAATGAAAATCATAGCATCTTGAAAATTCCCAAAAAAAGACATACTATAGCATGTCAAAAAAGTAAAAAAAATTTCAAAATGTCAGAAAAGTCATCAGAATGGCTTATTATAGCATGTTGATTGACTTCACAGCACAATATGTTGAAAAAAAGTTGTAAAAAATGAAAATCATAGCATGTTGAAAATTCCCCAAAAAAGACATACTATAGCACATCAAAAAAGTCAAAAAAATTAAAATTTTCAAAATATCAGAAAAGTCATCAAAATGGCTTATGATAGTTTGTTGAATGATTTCACGGCACAATATGATAAAAAACTGTAAAAAATGAAAATCATAGCATCTTGAAAATTCCCCAAAAAAGACATACTATAGCATGTCAAAAAAAACTCAAAAAATGAAAATTTTCAAAATGTCAGAAAAGTCACCAGAATGGCCCATTATAGTATGTTGAATGATTTCACAGCATAATATGTTGAAAAAAAATTGCAAAAAATGAAAATCATAGCATGTTGAAAATTCCCCAAAAAAAGACATACTATAGCATGTCAAAAAAGTCAAAAAAATAAAATTTTTCAAAATATCAGAAAAGTCATCAAAATTGCTGATGATAGTTTGTTGAATCATTTCACGGCACAATATGTTTAAAAATGTTGTAAAAAATGAAAATCATAGCATGTCGAAAATTCCCCCCAAAAAAGACATACTATAGCATGTCAAAAAAGTCAAAAAAAAATCAAAATTTTCAAAATGTCAGAAAAGTCATCAAAATGGCTTATTATAGTATGTTGAATGATTTCACAACACAATATGTTGAAAAAAAAAGTTGTAAAATGTGAAAATCATAGCATGTCAAAAATTCCCACAAGACAGACATACTATAGCATGTCAAAAAAGTCAAAAACATAAAAAATTTTCAGAATACCAGAAAAGTCATCAGAATGGCTTATTATAGTATGTTGAATGATTTCATAGCACAATATGTTGAAAAAAAGTTGTGAAAAATGAAAATCATAGCATCTTGAAAATTCCCCAAAAAAGACATACTATAGCATGTCAAAAAAACTCAAAAGATGAAAATTTTCAAAATGTCAGAAAAGTCATCAGAATGGCCTATTATAGTATGTTGAATGATTTCACAGTATAATATGATGAAAAAAAAATTGTAAAAAATGAAATTCATAGCATGTTGAAAATTCCCCAAAAAAAGACATACTATAGCATGTCAAAAAAGTCAAAAAAAATGAAATTTTTAAAATGTCTGAAAAGTCATCAGAATGGCTTATGATGGTTTGTTGAATGATTTGACGGCACATTATGTGAAAAAAACTTGTAAAAAGTGAAAATCATAGCATGTTGAAAATTCCCCAAAAAAGACATACTATAGCATGTCAAAAAAGTCAAAAAAATAAAAAATTTAAAAAAATATGAAAAGTCATCAAAATTGCTGATGATAGTTTGTTGAATGATTTGACGGCACAATATGTTAAAAAAAAAAAAAAAAATTAAATCATAGCATGTTTAAAATTCCCCAAAAAAGACATACTATAGCATGTCAAAAAAAACTCAAAAAATGAAAATTTTCAAAATATCAGAAAAGTCATCAGAATGGCCCATTATAGTATGTTGAATGATTTCACAGCGTAATATGTTGAAAAAAAAATTGTAAAAAATGAAAATCATAGCATGTTGAAAATTCCCCCCAAAAAGACATACTATAGCATGTCAAAAAAGTCAAAAAAAATAAAATTTTTCAAAATATCAGAAAAGTCATCAAAATGGCTTATGATAGTTTGTTGAATGATTTCACGGCACAATATGTTAAAAAAAACTGTAAAAAGTGAAAATCATAGCATGTTGAAATTTCCCCAAAAAAGACATACTATAGCATGTCAAAAAAGTCAAAAAAATATTTTTTTTCAAAATATCAGAAAAGTCATCACAATGGCTTATGATAGTTTGTTGAATGATTTCACGGCACAATATGTTGAAAAAAAGTTGTGAAAAATGAAAATCATAGCATCTTGAAAATTCCCCAAAAAAGACATACTATAGCATGTCAAAAAAAACTCAAAAAATGAAAATTTTCAAAATGTCAGAAAAGTCATCAGAATGGCCCATTATAGTACGTTGAATGATTTCACAGCATAATATGTTGAAAAAAAATTGTAAAAAATGAAAATCATAGCATGTTGAAAATTCCCCAAAAAAGACATACTATAGCATGTCAAAAAAAACTCAAAAAATAAAAATTTTCAAAATATCAGAAAAGTCATCAGAATGGCCCATTATAGTATGTTGAATGATTTCACAGCGTAATATGTTGAAAAAAAAATTGTAAAAAATGAAAATCATAGCATGTTGAAAATTCCCCCCAAAAAGACATACTATAGCATGTCAAAAAAGTCAAAAAAATAAAATTTTTCAAAATATCAGAAAAGTCATCAAAATGGCTTATTATAGTATGTTGAATGATTTCACGGCACAATATGTTAAAAAACTGTAAAAAATGAAAATCATAGCATGTTGAAAATTCCCCAAAAAAGACATACTATAGCATGTCAAAAAAGTCAAAAAAAATAAAATTTTTCAAAATATCAGAAAAGTCATCAAAATGGCTGATGATAGTTTGTTGAATGATTTCACGGCACAATATGTTGAAAAAAAGTTGTGAAAAATGAAAATCATAGCATCTTGAAAATTCCCCAAAAAAAGACATACTATAGCATGTCAAAAAAGTCAAAAAAATAACATTTTTCAAAATATCAGAAAAGTCATCAAAATTGCTGATGATAGTTTGTTGAATCATTTCACGGCACAATATGTTTAAAAATGTTGTAAAAAATGAAAATCATAACATGTCGAAAATTCCCCCCAAAAAAGACATACTATAGCATGTCAAAAAAGTAAAAAAAAAATGAAAATTTTCAAAATGTCAGAAAAGTCATCAGAATGGCTTATTATAGTATGCTGAATGATTTCACAGCACAATATGTTGAAAATAAGTTTTAAAAAAATGAAAATCATAGCATGTTGAAAATTCCCCAAAAAGACATACTATAGCATGTCAAAAAAGTCAAAAAATCTAAATTTTCAAAATGTCAGAAAAGTCATCAAAATGGCTTATTATAGTATGTTGAATGATTTCACAACACAATATGTTGGAAAAAAAAAGTTGTAAAATGTGAAAATCATAGCATGTTGAAAATTCCCTAAAAAAGACATACAATAGCATGTCAAAACAGTGAAAAAAATAAAAAAAATTGAAAATGTCAGAAAAGTCATCAAAATGGCTTATTATAGTATGTTGAATGATTTCACAACACAATATGTTGAAAAAAAAGGTTGTAAAATGTGAAAATCATAGCATGTCAAAAATTCCCACAAGAAAGACATACTATAGCATGTCAAAAAAGTCAAAAACATAAAAAAAATTTTCAGAATACCAGAAAAGTCATCAGAATGGCTTATTATAGTATGTTGAATGATTTCACAGCATAGTATATTGAAAAAAAATTGTAAAAAAAATGACAATCGTAGCATTTTGAAAATTCCCCCAAAAAGACATACTATAGCATGTCAAAAAAGTCAAAAAAATAACAATATTGAAAATGTCAGAAATGTCATCAAAATGGCTTATTATAGTATGTTGAATGATTTCATAGCACAATATGTTGAAAAAAAGTTGTGAAAAATGAAAATCATAGCATCTTGAAAATTCCCCAAAAAAGACATACTATAGCATGTCAAAAAAAACTCAAAAAATGAAAATTTTCAAAATGTCAGAAAAGTCAACAGAATGGCCCATTATAGTATGTTGAATGATTTCACAACATAATATGATGAAAAAAAAATGTAAAAAATGAAATTCATAGCATGTTGAAAATTCCCCAAAAAAAGACATACTATAGCATGTCAAAAAAGTCAAAAAAAAATAAAATTTTTAAAATGTCTGAAAAGTCATCAGAATGGCTTATGATGGTTTGTTGAATGATTTGACGGCACATTATGTGAAAAAAACTTGTAAAAAGTGAAAATCATAGCATGTTGAAAATTCCCCAAAAAAGACATACTATAGCATGTCAAAAAAGTAAAAAAAAATAAAAAATTTAAAAAAATACGAAAAGTCATCAAAATTGCTGATGATAGTTTGTTGAATGATTTGACAGCACAATATGTTAAAAAAAAAAAAAAAATTAAATCATAGCATGTTTAAAATTCCCCAAAAAAGACATACTATAGCATGTCAAAAAAAACTCAAAAAAATAACATTTTTCAAAATATCAGAAAATTCATCAAAATGGCTTATGATAGTTTGTTGAATGATTTCACGGCACAATATGTTGAAAAAAAGTTGTGAAAAATGAAAATCATAGCATGTTGAAAATTCCCCAAAAAAAGACATACTATAGCATGTCAAAAAAGTCAAAAAAAAATTAAAATTTTCAAAATATCAGAAAAGTAATCAAAATTGCTGATGATAGTTTGTTGAATCATTTCACAGCACAATATGTTGAAAATAAGTTGTAAAAATGCCATTCCATAGCATGTTGAAAATTCCCCAAAAAAAGACATACTATAGCATGTCAAAAAAGTCAAAAAAATAAAATTTTTCAAAATATCAGAAAAGTCATCAAAATGGCTTATGATAGTTTGTTGAATGATTTCACGGCACAATATGTTAAAAAAACTGTAAAAAGTGAAAATCATAGCATGTTGAAATTTCCCCAAAAAAGACATACTATAGCACGTCAAAAAAGTAAAAAAAAATACATTTTTTCAAAATATCAGAAAAGTCATCAAAATGGCTTATGATAGTTTGTTGAATGATTTCACGGCACAATATGTTGAAAAAAAGTTGTGAAAAATGAAAATCATAGCATCTTGAAAATTCCCCAAAAAAGACATACTATAGCACGTCAAAAAAGTCAAAAAAAATTTAAATTTTCAAAATATCAGAAAAGTCATCAGAATGGCTTATTATAGTATGTTGAATGATTTCATAGCACAATATGTTGAAAAAAAGTTGTGAAAAATGAAAATCATAGCATCTTGAAAATTCCCCAAAAAAGACATACTATAGCATGTCAAAAAAGTAAAAAAAATTTCAAAATGTCAGAAAAGTCATCAGAATGGCTTATTATAGCATGTTGATTGACTTCACAGCACAATATGTTGAAAAAAAGTTGTAAAAAATGAAAATCATAGCATGTTGAAAATTCCCCAAAAAAGACATACTATAGCACATCAAAAAAGTCAAAAAAATTAAAATTTTCAAAATATCAGAAAAGTCATCAAAATGGCTTATTATAGTATGTTGAATGATTTCACAGCACAATATGTTGAAAAAAAAGTTGTAAAAAATGAAAATCATAGCATGTTGAAAATTCCCCAAAAAAAGACATACTATAGCATGTCAAAAATGTCAAAAAAAATAAAATTTTTCAAAATATCAGAAAAGTCATCAAAATGGCTTATGATAGTTTGTTGAATGATTTCACGGCACAATATGTTAAAAAACTGTAAAAAATGAAAATCATAGCATCTTGAAAATTCCCCAAAAAAGACATACTATAGCATGTCAAAAAAAACTCAAAAAATGAAAATTTTCAAAATGTCAGAAAAGTCATCAGTATGGCCCATTATAGTATGTTGAATGATTTCACGGCACAATATGTTGAAAAAAAATTGTAAAAAATGAAAATCATAGCATGTTGAAAATTCCCCAAAAAAAGACATACTATAGCATGTCAAAAAAGTCAAAAAAAATAAAATTTTTCAAAATATCAGAAAAGTCATCAAAATGGCTTATGATAGTTTGTTGAATGATTTCACGGCACAATATGTTAAAAAAACTGTAAAAAGTGAAAATCATAGCATGTTGAAAATTCCCCAAAAAAGACATACTATAGCATGTCAAAAAAGTCAAAAAAATTTCAAAATGTCAGAAAAGTCATCAGAATGGCTTATTATAGTATGTTGACTGACTTCACAGCACAATATGTTGAAAAAAAGTTGTAAAAAATGAAAATCATAGCATGTTGAAAAATCCCCAAAAAAGACATACTATAGCATGTCAAAAAAGTCAAAAAAATTAAAATTTTCAAAATGTCAGAAAAGTCATCAAAATGGCTTATTATAGTATGTTGATTGACTTCACAGCACAATATGTTGAAAAAAAGTTGTAAAAAATGAAAATCATAGCATGTTGAAAATTCCCCAAAAAAGACATACTATAGCACATCAAAAAAGTCAAAAAAATTAAAATTTTCAAAATGTCAGAAAAGTCATCAAAATGGCTTATTACAGTATGTTGATTGACTTCACAGCACAATATGTTGAAAAAAAGTTGTAAAAAATAAAAATCATAGCATGTTGAAAAATCCCCAAAAAAGACATACTATAGCATGTCAAAAAAGTCAAAAAAATTAAAAAATTTTCAGAATATCAGAAAAGTCATCAAAATGGCTTATGATAGTATGTTGAATGATTTCACGGCACAATATGTTTAAAAAAGTTGTAAAAAATGAAAATCATAGCATGTTGAAAATTCCCCAAAAAAGACATACTATAGCATGTCAAAAAAGTAAAAAAAATAAAAAAAATTTCAGAATACCAGAAAAGTCATCAGAATGGCTTATGATAGTTTGTTGAATGATTTCATCGCACAATATGTTAAAAAAAAAAGCTGTAAAAAGTGAAAATCATAGCACGTTGAAATTTCCCCCAAAAAGGCATACTGTCAAAATATCAGAAAAGTCATCAGAATGGCTTATTATAGTATTTTGATTGACATCACAGCAAAATATGTTGAAAAAAGGCGATCCGATGAAATATTAGAGTGTTTTGGTGGAGACTTTTTTTTGGGCCGGGCAGTGTATGTTTCTGCTCCTCTACCTGCTTTGTGCCAAATGCATGCTTTGAACAGTATCATCAGGGTTATCATAACAACCAGACAAAAAGCTTAATTTTTAAACGAAAATATTCAAGCTCTTTCTTTGGGGTCGTTTGTATTTTTGTCCTTCCTTACTTTATAATAAGAAACGTTATGGATTTCATCGGTACATCTGAAATGAGCTGTCACAAAGCTGAGCTTTCATCTGCAGGAGACATAGACCAATGCATTTTTTTTCAAAGGACAGAGGGGCGAAAGCCACAACAAACAGGGTGTGTGTGTGTGTGTGTGTGTGTGTGCAGAGGAGACAGGGAACGAGATCAAAGTAGAGGATTTGTTTTTGAATCTATGTGGGAGGTGAAGCCTCACCTACCCACAATGCATTGCGTCACTCCTTCCAGCCCACTCAGGTTTTTAGGAGCGTCACATTTCTTTGCAGTGAGTGAATTGTGAATCTTCATCAGTCACCTCCAGCTATGGTCAAAGAGAACAGTGGCTTGGTGTGAACCAGTAGTCAGCCTCTGCTCAGGTCAGCATGTGTGCTTCAACCAGTATATGGTGTCTTCAACAGAACAACATGGTTTCATTGTATTTCTCAGCAGAAGATACTACCAACACCTCAGATGGTTCAGAGAGCCCATCCCCCTTCTTCCAATCTCATGAAGGGATCGAAGCCTCTCTCTCTAACAGACAGCAGTCTGTCAGTCCGCACTGAGGGAACACCGTGCCCTCTCACACTCACATGAAAAGCCATAAAAGTCTCTGTGTTGCGTTGTCAGTGTCTTAAGGCAGTGTTTATCCTGGGCAGGCTGAAGAAAACAAAGCCATTGATTTCTAATCCTAATCCCCTTCTACTGCTTCTCTCCTATTGATCATCTATCCATCCTTAATGAGATGGAGGGATAGAGGGATGGAGGGCTGATGAAGGACAAAACTTTCCCTGCTGGTGTTTTTTTCCTCTATCCATCTCTTTTCAATCTGTCTTTCTCACTCTTGGGGCTTTCACTGACCTGACGTTCTGCATGCTGGAATGGAAAATAAATGCAGCCTTGGTTCTTCTGTAGAGGTTTATCCAACCTGAAGGTTGTGGGGGTTTTGCCAAAATATTGTAATTGGATGATGGCTGAATGCTCTATCACACAGAAGCACATGCATGCATACGGAGCGTGAGTGTAACTATCACTAATGTATTTCTGCCTGCATGGTGCTGTGTCTCTGAGTGGCTGATATTCTGTGATAATAATCTTTTCCACCTGAATCATTCAGAACAGATACTATTAAAGCAGAGAAGAGGATTCCATCTTGCTGGTACATGCACATGATTATGTCTGTCCTCACGGGTGCATGGTCTGTGTCTGATAGAGATTTAGTTAATTATCCTCTTCTCTACTAACTTCCATTGATTTACTAGTGATCTATGAAGTTAATTCCTGCCAGCAGCCTTTAGCAAAAACTATAATTTTCTGATTATAGCAGCTTCAG